>VXAC01004986.1:2411823-2440054 GCA_013399225.1 Rhipidura dahli | reverse complement strand
AAAAAAAAAAAAAAGGTTTTCTTTCTGAACTGACACCTTCATAGGCCATTTCAAACCCTTCTATTTTCACACATAATTCTACAGTCAATGGAAAGGTGCACATGTCACACCAAGGCATCACAAGTGTGACCTTGTTTACCCCTTGGTGACAGGGGCAGATCTCTTGCAGCTCTTCCCCTTCTGCTGATACAATTGAAAACTCCCATGTGAGTGGGAATGCACTGCAATTCCTGTCAAGGACAAATGGCAATTTCCACCATTGCTTTTGCTATTCTGGATATTCATGCAAAGCTTTGCTTTGTCATCAGCTTGGCTGTTTAGCAACAACATTCTCAATAACAATTTAAGTTATTTAATAATGTCCTGGGGCGACATTATGATATGTGTTCCCCCTCTTTTCTGCTCCAGAAATCAATTCTAGTGCCTTTGTGTGCCTTTAAATTGAGCCTGAGAGAGGGAAGAGGAAAAAAAACTGAGTGAACTTTTCAAAACAATTGTTCAAGGACACAGATTCCTCTGGGTTCTCTCCGGCTGCGGCAGGGAGAGCGTGGAGGAAGCAACCTTGCTTTTCAGCCAGCTCTTGGCCCCTTTCTCCGGAGGGAGAGTTGAACTTTGTTTTCCTGGGACTTTTGGGGTTTTCTTTTCTTTTTTCTCTTCTGGATTGTTTCCAACATCAGAACACACCGGGAGAACTTTCTTCCGAGGCCCTGGAGGAGACCCACACCAACCCAGCTCTGAGGAGGAGAGTTACACCTACACCTATAGAAGGACTCTGAAATTTTTCCAGGTTTCTCTCCACAGTGAGAAATTTTATTATTTAGCATCATTATCCTTTTCTGTGTGTTTGTTAAATAAATAGTTTTTATCTCTTTCACTTTCCTCCAAGAAAAATTTCTTTTTTTCTGAACCTGGTGGGGGGACGGATGGTGGTAACCTGCCTTCCCTCAGGGGATATTCTCCTCCAAATTTGGCCAAACCGGCACAAATAATCAAAAAAAATTTAATGAACACTTTAATTACACTTCGTTGCTGGAGGCCCTGCCAACATTCTGTTGGTCTGAGATTTGAAAAAAGCACATGAAAGAGTACTGGATACAAGAGGAGCCTTAGCAACTAAGTGGATTACTAAAATCAGTGATAAGGGGTAGTCAAGAGAGGCACTGAAGTCCCTACATCAGATTCCAGCAAAGCCCTTAGCACAGCAGAGAAAGGCTCTGCTCTGCAAACTTTGGCATCAAAGTAAGATGTAAACTTCTGACAGAAAATGGTAATACTGGTGCCCTTATTTTTCTGTATGACAGCAGCTTCTCGAATAGTTGCCTGTCTCCTCTGATAAATATGCTCAATTCCATGTGTGCCCTGCTTGAATTTGAGCAGTGTGGCCATGGGGTTTTCCAGCAAGGGCAGGATGCTGGGGGAGATCCTGGCACATGAGTCACAGGGTCAGCAGGTGGATTAGCCCGAGTATCTCCTTGGCAGGCAAGAGGAAAGCAGCACCTTCCTCCTCCCTGGCCAGCTCTTGGGGCTGAGACAGAAGTGGGTTCATGCCAAACACGCAGCTGTGACAGAACCCAAGAAAGCAACTCTGCAACAACATCTCTCCTGTGGCAGAGCAACCTTAAGGAAATGCAGCTGTGCAGCCGAAGCGCCCTGAGCGGTGCTGAGGCAGCAGCGGTGCACGGGGACAGTGCCGCCAGCCCTCCCCTCCACCCTGCAGCCCGGCACCACCCACATGGGCCAGGCATAGTTTCAAACTCCCATGAATTCAGGGGCACCAATCCTAATGTCCTCCATAGGACTGGCTTCCATCCTCAGGATGGATTCCAATTCCATCTACATTTCAGTAAAATACTACTGATTTCAACAGAGACCATCCAGATAAATGCCAGCTTATACAGACGCAGAAGCAAATCTTCCCTGCAATCACCCAGGGCATCTGCAACCAAGAGGCATCTTGGCAGGATGCATGAATGGCCTGATTGTGTCCATTTTCAAGGGGGAATACATATGTATAGCTCTGCATCCATCTCAGCCTGTTCCAGGCTCTGCTCTTTTGATGAGCAATCAGTCTGCTGAGGGAACAAATGTGTAATGACTGCTTTCAGCTGCTAATGCCACTGCTTTTTCTGGGACAATATTGAGGCCTGAACTGCAAATTCACATCTGGCCTTCTTGGAAATTAAATGGGAATCAAAAGGGGTTAGCAATTAGCCTTTGGAAAAATCTTCACCAATTCACAAGCAGGGAACAGGACACCAAAGCCCTCAGTGACATTTCAGAGGGATTTGGTGCTGTGTATATAATATGGGGGGTTTTGGATTTATTAGGGAAAGGCTCTTCTCATTTTTGGCTTTGGTCTGTGAAAGAATTCAGGAACAGTGATTTTCCAAATGTATGGTGGTATTCATTTTCACAGCAAAATGCCATTTGAGTACAGTTTCCCACTGCATGCATTCAATTTCCATGAATGTTACTGGGATTAAGATTTTTCATGGCTCTTTTATTTTGCCACCTTCAATGGAAACTGGCATTGGTATTTGTACACTTGCTCTTTTCTTGAAGTCTGACAATATTCTATTCTGTTGAAACACCTAAACCTCTTTAAGGCTTACAAATTCATGTCAAAAGATTGGTTTCCAACATTTAACTTGCTTAAAGGGGGTCTTTATTTCTTGCTGTTAAAATAACCAGTAAAATTAATTGTTTTTCACCCAGTTTAACTATATTTTGGTCCAGTCCTCACACACCTAAGAGGAATAGCCAAATCAACTCTGGTCAAGCAAGAATAAAATATGACATCTCCCTATTTTTACATCAAGCAAATAAGTAAATTGGAAGAAAGGAAGAAAATAGCTAAACTTTCTAGTATTGTTTGGGATAGTACTATAATTTGTTGTCTCTAAATATAAGCTAAAAATCACTATTTTTTGATGAAAAAAAAAATTATGCTTCCTGCTCTTCCAGGGGGTCAGCATGCACCATCTACTGCTCCTGCATCCTGCTCCTGCACTCTGTGTCACAGCATGGCTCCTGAAAGCCACTGGGAATTATCTCCCTGATTCACCCAGTGTTCCAAAACCTCTGTGGCTACTCCCGACCATGTCACAGGAGGGGCTCAGGGGAAGAGGAATGCAAAGAAAACCCCTCTCATTCATATTTCTCTCAAGGAGAAATTTAGGGTGGTTTGCTGATTCACTATGCAGTTTAGCTTGCAGCAAACTCAAAATTAAGTTACTAGAGAATAATGACCGTTAAGTGACTGAGATGGCTTTGTTTCTCTGAGCCTTAGCAACAGCGATTTTGCTTGCCTGTTGCCATAACAACTCCAGTGTGCACATCAAGGTCACTAAGCCCATTTTGCTTCTTGCCTGTAGCTATGTCTCTGATGGCTTACACGTCCCATTTTTATTGTAGATTCGTACATGGTGACTAAGAAGAAAAGGTACTTTTTCATCTTAGGAGTAAACAAGCACACAAAGATGAGCATTTCTCAAGGTAAGAGAAAATGGACAAAAGACAAAGCATTTGTGGGAGATGTTAATTCTTAATGGGAAAGCAACTTATAGGAAAAAAGTGTACAAATACATGTATGAGGTCCAAAATACCCAACGTGTAAGGAATCAAATTGGCAGTAAATTCTAAACTGGAAAGATTAAGAAAAAATTCCTGAAGAGTGGATATGATTTCCTTGATTTCCAAGAGGACCTACGAGCCTGCCTGAGTATGTGAGCATGGGCACATCAAGGTCCCTAAGTGACATCTCAAATATTGAAGAATTCTGACCTTGGTGCTTTAATAAGTTTAGCTTCAATGGAAACTCCCCATTTAGTGTTAATCTAAGAATCCACAGTCCACAGCTGTGCACTGAGGCATGCTGGCCTGAAATAAGCTGCATCTGGAAAGCAGGAGAGGAGCTTAGTGCTGATGAGTTGCAAAGCCCCAGGTCAGGTGAGAAATCGCTTGCAGCATAATTTTGCTTTGTTATTCCTTTCACAAATGTTAATGGATGCAAGTTTTACTCCATATTATTTACATATCACACATAATTTTCATTGTATAGAAAGGTTATAAAACATTTTTTAATGCAAGTGAACCACATTTGTCTTGTAAGCCAACTAGAGGCACTTTCAAAGAAAAATCTAAGCTTCTACATTACCAAAGCATTTTTTTTCCTGCCACGTGGAAGGAGAGAAAAGAATTACTCTCTCAGAACAAAATATAAATAAGTTTTCCACCTTGTCTTATAGCTGGTTGACTACAGCAGCCAGTAAAATGAAAGACTTTGCTGTTTATTTGTCAGATTTACTCCAAAAATACCAGGAAAAAAGATTAAATGTCCAGAATTGCAGAGGGATTTATGAGGCACTAAATAGTTCTGTGAATCAGGACTGAAATGTAATTTCACATATGTGTGTAGTAGTTGACTACAGGACAAAATAGATAAAAACACAAATACCCAAGTGCACATCAGTGGATAGACAGGCAGCCATCCATACTAGAGTTTGACCACAAAATGCCAAATTTCAGTTTTGCCTGCTCATTTCTTGTGAGCCCAGCTGGTCTAGCAGAGATTCCAGCCCAGCTCACTCTGAATCTTTCTAGAAAAGGCAGAGCAGTAATTTAATTTTCCAGACAGGAAACAGAAGAGAAGGAATAGCTACAGACCTTACAAGGCTGCTGGGGCCAGACAAAGAACTTCCCATGTTTGGGGACTCCCAAACACGCAGCCGTGACACAGAACCTCTGCTCTGTTTCTGAGTTCCTGGATAAACAGCAAGGGGTTGTTTTGGAGCTGACACTAAAGAATGGCTGAAAAAGAATTGGTTGGCTTTTTGGTTGCTATTGTGCTCTGGTGATATGTGCAGAGCATAAAGGTAGAAGGCAGAGGTGTTCTTGGCAACAACTACTGCCACGAGCACGTTCAACACACACAAGGAAAGACGGAATGCTGACTAGTTAAATAGGGAATGCCAAATTTAAGACATTCAGGAGTAATCCCAGTACTTATGATGGGATCCATTCCCTCTTAAACAGACTTGTGACAGCTGTCACACCCCTAATGATGGGTGTGGAGCAAGTGTGTGCTGCCTGCCAGGCACCAGCACAAACACAGCCTGGGTGGAGGGGCTGGATGTGGCAGGCAGGATTGGAGCAGCTCTGGAAGCAGTGGGGAGCTTATGCCAGCCCCTTCCATGGGTAATCGTGGGAAGGATGGTGCATCAGGGACCCAGAAAGATCTGTGAGGAGCTGTATGGAGTACACAGGAAGGTGATAGTCAAAGTCTAACATGAGGGCACAGTCTGTCCTGCTGAGGGTATATGAGGTTGAGGAAAAATTGGTTTCTGACCCCTTTTTATTTATTCATCAGATCTAAATTTATCCTTTTCAAAATTTGTCTTATTTAGTGCATGTTCTAGACACCCAGTGTTAGGCCACTTTAATAATTCAAAATCCCTTTGATGTCCTTAGTGTAGTCAGTTTACAGGAAAGTCCCAGCACGTCCACCCCAGAGCCCTTGCTGATCCTAGGTCCCTCCAGAGACAAAACACTAAGCAGCTAAAACAGAGCCAAAGTCTCAGTATTAGTCTGCCTGAAATCCAGGGAGCTCACCCTGCTCACCTTTGGTGAGCTGCAGTCCATAAATCTCTGCCTGCCAACAGGTATTAAAAGTGTGGTGCTTAATGCCTTTTGCCAGAAAATAAGTGGAGATGTATCTCAGGAAAACAGCACATTCAATTGCTGCAGATTCTGTTGCTTCCCACAGAGCATCTCTTGTTATTACTTTAATAACTGAAGAGGAAGTCCTGTTAATCATAAGTCACAAGGTTGTAGGAGCTGACAGCTGTGATATCACAGCTGTTGATAGCTCAGCAATGAGATGGCAGATAAGGCACGTTGTGACTGTCAATAGGGAATTGAAGTGGTTGCCTCATTTTTTACCACGCACACACTTCCCCTCCCAAAAATGTCACTCATCTTTCTTCTCCTGATCATTACAACAAATGCATTGCTCCTACAGTCAGATACTGGTCTACAATCTACATGCAGGTGTCAAACATTGATTATCACTGCTTGAGTCAGCAAAGGGTTACACGAGAGAAAATGAAGTCAGTCCAGAAAGAAAGTAAAACAAATACCTGAATTAAATTCATCTCTGCTGGTGTAGCCTGGGTTTTGCCATTAAAAAAAAAAAAAAAAACAAACCCAAAACATCCAGAAACCTGAGTTTGCTTGAAACATCAATACACTTTTCTTTAAATCATTGCTTAAAGCTCATGGTTCATGTGCCAATAAAAGTGGCAGTGTGGCAAAATAAGTCTGGCTTTGAGACTCCTTTGTGGAACAAACTTCCTAAAATGGTGGCTATTAAGAAGATTTTACATCCAAGTGCACATTCATTGCCACACATAAAAGTAAAAAGTCATCCTGTGCAAACTGACTGAAGCCTGGCAAATATTTTAGACCTTTTGTGAGTTTAAATGACACACAGTGATCTTCTGTTTTCACATCACTTATTGCCTCTGACACACACAATTTGTTAGCATGCCTGGGATCACAAACCAGTGAAGCAATGCTGAATTACAGCAGCTGGGAGGGTTTGCCTCCTCCTAGCTACACATCCTCTGCAGCCTTTACACAGTGCTCCTATAGGGGCTACAGAAACAGAGGTGACTGCTGGCACGGGAGGATGCTGGATAATGCCTGTGGACATGGACTCATCTTTCTTCCTCTGAGCCCTGAAGGAGGCTGCTAAAGGCCCCCACAGAGAATTCAAAAGTCTTTGTGCAGCAAAAGGAAATTCCTGTGAAAAAAGGGACAACAAAAATATTAGTGAGAAACCCAATCTTGACCATTGTGACCAACACAGGAACTTTCCTGGGAAGAAAAGGAAAAAAATAAGCCACAAAAATATGGCCCAAAAAGGCAATGAAATACTTCTAGGGAGACTGTGGGGTCAGCAGTCCAGGCCAGGACACGGTGGATATGAGGAAAGCCTCCACTGCTGTGAAGTCAAACATCTTAGCAAAACATGTGGCCACTCCTGCAGCTGCTGGACAATTCAACCTTGATGCTCCAGGCACCCTAGGCACCCACCTTGAACAGCAACTTTAAATTTCACTGTAGAGGCTGGTGTTGGTACAAAATCATGCAGTTTGTTTAAAGTAGTGCTTTTTACCTTCTATTTCAGCAGAGCCTGTTGGGGCTTTTCAGAGATTTCAGGGGGAGGTTGTTGCATCCTCCCCCAAGGAGAGACCACAAGCCCTGCACACACGGCAGCAGGTATGTGAAATGTCTCCTTGGGGAGATCCCATGGGATGGCCCTGTGCTGCCCAGATTGACACAGAGCCTCTGGAGAGAAAAGGTTTCCTTTTAATTAACTTGGATCTGACTTCGCAGAAGTTTTTCACAGCCCCAAACTTTATGTAATACTTCAAGATAAATGGTTAAATAAGAAGAGACTTGACCTGGAAAAAGTTCCAGCTCAGGCAAATTTTTTTTTTCTCTCCTCATTTTTAGCAAATATAAAGATGACTGGCTACTGTAGGTACAGCTCTGCCCAGAAGCATTAGCTATTAGTCAGCTCATGATAATTAGTCATCTAAGATATCATTTTTTAAAGACCTCAAATAGCTCCATCTGCATGTTACACTGAGGTCTTGAATCTCAGTGAAAGAGAACAGGATCCCATGCTGGGAACCCAGGAGAAAAGGCACAGTGAAAGAACAGGACAGAGTTGGCAGCTTCATGGCCATTTTGCCTACTCATCTCAGTCCTCCCATAATGAGGGAGGAAAGACACTGACAATTTTTGTTGGTGCTTCAAGCCCTAGGCAGTTAAAAGCAGAGTGCTGGGAATATTGTTTTCAGCACTCCTGATGTGCTGCTGCAGACTCACCTCCCTGTGCTGACTGGGGACCATGGAGTCCTGGCAGCATCACTACAGGCTATGATGGTCCCTCACCTCAGGTCTGCTTTAAGAGGAAGGTTTTCTGCCCAGGGAGATGGTCTGAGGAGCCCCACTGAGCTGGCAGTGGCAGCATTTTTCCCCTATCCACGAGCCATGTGGAACCAGACCTCTCCTGATACACTCTCCTCTACAAGGAGGAAAGAAAGAAATAAAGCAGGGTTAGAGATTTTTGTCCCACTCCTCCTCAAATCAACCTTTTTTGATTAATTTGAAGGGGAAAATGAGTCTCTTGGGAAGGAAAGGCATGAATCTTATCAATTATTTGAATAGGGTGGAATGCAGTGACATCAGCAGCTAATGAAGTAAATCTAAATTAAGCCCTTTTTTTCACAAAAGACAGAACATCTGGTGTTTGACAGTGAGACCAATTAATCTTGCAAAGTGCCATTGCTCCTCATTTTTCTGTGTGAAACCATTTCTTCAGTCCTTACCACTGGTATAGAAAATAAAAAATAGCTTGTTGAATGAACCACTGCAGAAATCTTGTCATGAAGAACTTATTAGGTCAGCAATGAAGTGATTGATCAGAGACTTGGATTTCAGATCAGCTTTGCCTCTGCAACCAACTTGGTGGCAGTGCTTCAAGCAAAAGCTTACAAATTGCCATCAAAGCAAGCACAGCTCATCTACAGCAGCCAGTGCCTGACCAGTGGAGTGGAGACCAAGAAATAAAATCCTTCCTTTTCTCTGTTATATCCCGTCAGCCATCCAGATGTGATGCAAGGAGTGGAGCAGGTATTCTTACTTCTAAAAGGTGATGAGAGGGAGTTCACATGCTAGAAGAGATGCCAAAAGCAACATGAGATTGCTTTATGTCATCCTCTCCTAAGCCCCCTCAGCCTGATCCCACCAGCCCTTTGTGGGAGTGGATGGTCCCTCAGGATGTGGCAGTGATCAGTGTGGTCTTATGCAGCACCTGACCTTATGTAATCCAACGTGTATGATGATATTTTTCAGTTCCCTCAAGGTAAAAACTGCCTTCTCCATGTCAGTTAGAATTGTGTGTCTGTGCTAATCCTCTTCTTCCATCTGCCTGAGCTAAGAGAGCAGAGTGGAAAAGGTGGGAAGACATGATTTCTTTAAAAAGTCAACCCCCTAAGTTTCTGTGATCTGGAACATAGGATCAGGTTCATCATCTTTTTCAGCCCATCACATGTACAAGAGATATTTTTTTCTTGCAAGACAGATACCACTTTCTTAACTAAGTTATTTTTCAGACAAGAAGAAAATCCACTGCTAAGTACAGGTTCAGGAATAAGCCAAATACATGCCTCCTTCCCATCCCCATCTGTACTACATTTTCCATTCTCAGCTCTGTCTCTAATTCTTTCCCACCAGCTGGGTCTTGATGTCTCTCCTCACCACCTTTCTCTTCCTTCCAACTGTTTTTCCCACTGGAATTCCTTCTCCTTCTGCCAGCATCCTCCTCTCCCTCTGCATGTGAACTCAGTTACATCAGCAGTGAACTCTAAAATGCATAATGTTCAAGTGGATTCAAAACTAGTCAAAACAAGATCAACCATCAATAGCTTTTAATGTCAAGAGCTCTGAGGGCATGAGTGGGGGTAGAAGGCAGGGCCACAGTGTGTATTCGGGCAACAATGAAACTTGTTAAAGAGCAATTAGATGTGCTCCTGTAACAGGTTGGCACTGCACTTTTACTAAGGTGAGAGCAGTCATAAAACATTTACAGTTTACCCAGAACAAGCAGCATCAAGTGCCTTTTATGTCCAGCCTGCATCTCCTCAGCAATCATAGAAGACCCAAACCTGCCTTTGGCCAAATGGTATTTGCATTTTTAAATAACATTAATCACTTCTTACCATGACTTTTTGGTTTGCTGAGTCAGATGTCATATTCGCTATTGCTGGGCAGCCCTACTTGCTGCCCTATTAATTCATTAATTAAATGAATAGATGTAATTGGTTATCCTACACTTGAGCTACAAAGCATAAAATTAAATAAAGGAACTTCTTTCTTTACAAATATTAGTCTAAAATAATTTGTTTATCCAAAAATTCATTAGAAAAGTATAGTAACACTATCTTTAGAAGCTTAATCAGAGTCAATACCCCATTCCATACAGAAGAATCTGTATTCCCTTTGTATTCAGAGCTATTGAATTATTTCCACGTACACGGGATATAGAACTTGAACATGCTAATCTGGCAGGATTCAGCTGCTGCAATCCTACCTGGTATGAAAGTCAGGGGCTGAATTCTAAGAAGAGATGAACTGTAAGAAAGCAGCTGGAGAGGTTGCTTGACAAACAGCATATATCTTCACTAAGACCTGAACACACGGGATAGGATTTCCATAAGGTGAAAAATATGGCTGTAAGCCAGATATAAAATGGAAAGCAAAAACAGCGTAAAGAACTGAGTATCTGAAGACTAAAGAGAGAGCTGATGCTGCCTGCATGGTTGAAGGGCTGAGTATGCTATTGACTGAGATTGACAGAGTTTTTGAGCAATATGGGAAATCGAAGAATGCCAGAGAGCTGGAGGTGCTGCATCCCCTCCTTTCCAAAGGAGGGGAATGAAGCAGAAATTGGTAACAGAAGAAAAAGCTTGTGCCTTCAGTGCTGGGAAGAATCCTTGCACAGAAAGAAAGGGCCATGGATAAAATACACCCAGTGAAGGACTAAGAGCCCATTTCTTACTGCAGTGCCTACCTGTGTGAAGACAGCTCCTCTTACTGCCCTGATTAGTTATCCTACAGAGGAGAGACCAGGTATTGCTCCTCACCAGCCTCTGATACCTTTTCCTGGTCTTAAAATCAAGAATCAAACATGGTTAGAAGGGAAAAAGGGGTTTTATCTCAGTATTTATTTTAAGGATCCTTTAATGCACCATTTCCAGGTCAAATGCACTGAAATGCACGCTGCTGATGCACACACACACACGATAGATTGATCTTACTAATTAGCATATCTATCAAAGATTCACCAGTGAGAGGCTTGAGTGAGCCCCCCTCCCCAAGGAACCTTCCCCTGGATGGTCCTGTCTTAGTTTACAAAATGCATTCTGGAGAGGACCTTGGTGTCTGGGGCTTTCTGATCCCTAACTATGAGGCTTCTAAGGTGTTTTAGTCTCTCAGCTTAACAAAATAAGTCTAAGAATGTAGGCAAAAAGCACTAAGAATACAGAAGTTGTAAAAAGGTATAAAAGGGGTATAAAAGAAAAGGCAAAAAATCATCATAGCATCACCTCCATGCTGGGAGGCAGAAGGCAGGAACACAGCACTCAGTTTTTATGTCAAATGATGCAAGGCAGACCAAGCAATAGGTATTTTTCTACATTAGTTGAAGAGGGTATCAAAGTCCAAGCCTGCTGAGCACTTGATTTGGTCCATAGTAAGCCCAGGAGATACCAACAGGGTTGGCAACACCCAATATTTGCAGGTGCTCAAAGAACCTTTCTTATAAATGCCTTTCCAGAGCAGGAGGGAAGGGAATAATTTTGGCCTCACTTGTAGTGACACAAGAGTTGCTTGGCTTCAGAAACAACCATCTCTGGCAGAGTGAGGACTGGAAGCCACAATTCCTGGGTCTTGCTTCAGCAGCACAGCAGAAGTGCTGGCCCCAGGCTGAGCCCAAGCCCTGAGCTTTTGTCAAAGCACCAAAGTGAGGGACAGGCCATGACGTTTTATCTCCCCTCTTCATCTCCTCTCTAGAAATTCTGCAAATATTGATCAAGACTGTGCTGTTTGCTTGTGGTTGATATGTCCTTCCAACAGCTTGCTGTGGGAGATTTCAAATTGCTTCATTAGACCATCTCCTGTGTATTTACCTACCAGCAACCCAACAATAGTATGAAATTAAAATCACATTACCTTTAACTGCAATTATCCCATTATAGAAGCAGGTGAGTGCTGCAGATGCAGTCATCACATTTTTACAGCATAACTACTTTGGATAAAAATTACAGGGAGGCAGGATTCTTACCTGCAAGAAAATAAAGTGGATCATTTCAGACCCTTGGTTGTTTTGTGACAGGAGTTCAAATGAAGATTTTGTAAGGTTAAAGTCAGGGTTTCCAGGTGACCTCCATTTTGCCTCCAGAAAGCTTCTCTTTTTCCCTTATCATTGCAGCCTTTGTCACCTGTAGAATATTATTCAATCAGTGTTCTGTGGTTTTGTCTCCCAGCCAAGATCCATCTTTCTCTAGAACCAGCAGACAACCAGAGAAAATAAAATGCTGGTCTCATCTTTTTGTGGAGGGTTTGTCCACCTCTACTCTCTTCTCCAAATGGCAGAATTAGAATGCAGTTTTTATCCAGTAATACAGCTTAGAAATGTAACCATACCATATTTCTTGAGTCAAGCTGATAGATCAAATTGGGAATGGGTGAGACACATGTGGGGTGTGTGAGCTAGAGGAGCATTAGCTGGACAGACAAATTTAAGTAAGAGCTATCCAGTCCACTCCCCAGAGCTCGGGGCAAGCATGAAACCATTCAGTCAAAAAGTCAC
The DNA here is from genome assembly GCA_013399225.1 of Rhipidura dahli. Classification (NCBI taxonomy): domain Eukaryota; kingdom Metazoa; phylum Chordata; class Aves; order Passeriformes; family Rhipiduridae; genus Rhipidura; species Rhipidura dahli. The sequence goes on along the minus strand of VXAC01004986.1, from coordinate 2,427,612 downwards.
TTCTAAATCTTTTTTGTCTGCCTACTGCAAGCTGTCCATTCCTCACACAAAAATGGGTGTTTCTAGGCACAAAGCTATAGGGAAAAGAGACTGGAAAATTTGCCTTTTCTGAGGACTTTGGAACTTCCTCACTGTTTTACAGAGCTGGGATTGCCATTTTCAAATGCTCCAGTATTTTTAATAATTTTCAGCAAGGGAGACTGGATCCCAGATCCTTTAGAGCATCCAGAGCAAGAATATTCGCTTCTTGCTTGGCCTTTCAGGTTCATTTTTGTTTCAGATATTCAGAACATCGGGGTTGTTTGTACTGAACCTTGCAAAGTTACTGCCTTTTCCCACCCATATAAACTGGAATTTTATTTTGCAAAAATTGGATGAAATGTTTATTCCAGCCTGTCTTATGGAATCAAGTCCCACTTCTGATCTTCTTGTCCAACACAGCCTCCATACAAAGGGAAGATGTCCTTAAATACCCTCTTTTCCTTGATGAGTACAGCGCTTTCCCCATCTGCTATCTGAGCATAGATGTGAGCCCAAGCCTTGTGTCAACATGTTCCCAGCCTCCTTTCGTAATATGGAAATGACAGCAGTTGCTGCTTATGAAGATGAAATCAAATGAATAAATGAATGTCAACAGACTGTGGGTAGAGGCCCAGAGGTTGCATAACAGAGAGACTGCAAGTGCACAGATGCAGTGAAACCAAATTGGGTGCTCAGTGGATTGTCAGGGTTTGTTTTGGAGGCATGCACCTACTCATGTCACCAGCACAGCTGTCAGCCAATGAATTATTCCCAGTGAATTAAGAAACAAAAAATAACGTTCTCTACCCATCCAGTACTCATGCAGGCCATTTAGAGGGAATATTATGTGACATCTCTAGGTAAATCAGATGGTGAATTATTACAACATGGTTCCTCTTCCCTGCAGGAACAAAGTCTGGAGATATCCTACAAAATCCTTACTATGTCAATGTCAAACTCAATAATTCTCCCCCAAAAAATTATTACCAGCTGCACATGTGGCGATAATGTCACACTAAGGGCATGGCTGCATGGATGAGGACTGAAAGACTTATGCTCCATGCCCCAGCTCTGAGCTGGCCAGATGCAAAGCAATTCTACACCAGCAGCAGAGAGCCACATTGGCAGAGTGACAGCTTACACAAGACGAAAGGCCAAAATTTTTGCCCCTGTGATTTTCTGAATGCCTCTCTTTGGACCTGTTTGTCTCCTTTTCAGGTGCCTGTCTTGCCTGTTAGTCCTTTAACCCGAACTGGAATCCTTTCTTTTTTATCCTCCTCTCTTGCAGTAGGAGAACTATACAAACCAAGGCTGATTTCACCAGCCTGGCAACAGCTTCTTAAATAAACAGCACGCTTTTGGGTTTCATTCCTCTCAAACAGAAATGCTACTTCAGCTTCTTTGTGCCACTTCCCCTCCAAAACTGCAGCAGCAGCAAAGCAATCAAGAGAGCATGAGGTAATATCCCATACAGAAGACCTGCTTCATTCCAAACAAACACACAAATAACCTCCAGCTTGAGAAGGAGGAATGCACAAACACTTGGAAGCTAATTCCCAAACCCAGCAAGACAAAGGCAGAGTTAAAAGACTCAAAACACCTGAGCAAGCAAAACTGTCTCTTATCCCTCTCTAAAGCAAACACAGAGAAGAATTGCATTCACTTTCCAAGCTGGCAAGCCCGCCATAATATATTGCCTGCCACAGAAATGGTGATTGTTCTTGTGCTCTCTACTCCAGCCTGATACACACTCAGCAGATTAATAACTCTTTCAAGTTCTCCAAGACAAACACATGGGTGCTTGATAAAGAATTTTAATTATAATGTTCCTTGGAGCATCCAACATGCCGCCCCCCCCTCCCAACACAATGGGAGATATGTCCCCCACCACCCCAGGGACACAGTCTGCAGGTCAGCTCCAAAAGAACCAGAGATTCCTTGTGCTTATGGAAGTCTGTCTTCTGTGCAGATGGGTCTCTGACTTTCACAACTGCCCATGGCATCCTCCAGTGCCCCCATCCCCCATGGGATCACAGAGGGTTTGTATTTTGTTGGCCACCAGTGCATGTGACAGGAACATCCAAAGACCTTGCTCCACAGTGAACTCACCAGGGCTTTTGGCAGCCCATTTTTCTTCCCCTCTTTGTTAGAACAAGGCCTTGTAAACTGTTCTAACAATGCAAACGTCTCTTCCCTGCTCCATGAAGTAGATAGAAAAGAAGAGGAGGCACTGCTTGCTGCTTCTTAATTGTTTATTCTATCTTATCTCTAATGTGCTGTGGCTTAGCAGCACAGAGTTTAGCAGAGAGAGAAAGGTGAAGGCAAAATGGCTCCTTATCACACTTGCAGAGCCCTCTTATACCTTTTTCACCACCCAATTAACATTCGAAACGCAAGATTATTTTCACATCTGAACCAATATCCATAAAATAGTTCTGTTCACATTACTGGAACTGCCACTAATGGTGTGGGAAAACCACCCTCAGGCAAAGGAGTCCAGAGCTGGGAAAAGCTATCTCTCCCTTCACCCCAAGACCACAGTGGATTTATCTGACAACCAGCCTTTATCAGAAAAAGCTGCTGGGGTGAGAAGGGCACCTCAGGGTTCTGAGCTGCTGCCAAGAGCCAGGAGAACACAACAGACTGCATTTAGATAAGGGCAGGTTATCTGATGCATTCAAATCTTGACTCAAGGAACCCATTAGATTAACTTGTTTGGTTGTGGAAAAAGTCCTGACAGCCTTTGGCCATATTTAGCATGCAGGAAATCCTGGAGGGAAACTGGGGACCACCTACATTGTGCATGCACACAAAACAAACTGCAGGCGTCTATTTCCTGAGGCAGCAACCAGCACATTCAAAGTGAGAATCTGCCCAGGACTGTCACATCTACAGCTTCCAGATACATCTGCTCTGGTATAAAATCCTTTCCTCCAAATCTTGTTAGTGCTGAGCTGCATCACACACTGCAGCTAGCTGGGAGGGCATTGAGCTTTCCATCCTTAGTTTTTGGTAGCTATTGCTCAGCTCCCAGCTGGAAGATCTCTGAAAGCTCCTGCTCAGCTTGACCCTGGCCCCAGCTTCACCACCAGTTCTCCCAGTGGGTGCCACTGTCACCAGCACCCTCGTGTGCCCCAACTGCCCCAGTGAACGTGTGCCCTGCAGGGCTGGGGCCAGTAAATTCTTCCCAACACAGGGATTGTCACAGAGAGGGACTCTGCAGAGCCAGCCCCTGCTGTTCCCGGGAGCTGATTGGATACCGAGCCTAAGAGCCCATTTCTACAACAAAACCAGAATGGTTCAAATATTCCCAGTAAAATATTCTGCCTTTCACAAAGGATAATAGCTTCTGCAGCCTGTGAAGCATGATAGATGCATCTTGCATCCTTTAAACAACTATACTGGCTTCATTTCACTGCTCAACTTGGCTGAAACCAAGGGTGACACATGGATTACTCCCTTTCCATGTTTCCTTTCTCCTCCTCCTTCTCCCTTGTTGGGGTTTGAAAGTTTTCCTTTTCTGTTCTTTTCTTTTCCCTTGAGGATTTTTTTCCCCGTGTGTGTTGCTGAGGAACAAATGGCTGGGTGCTTAATAAAAAAAAGGGGAAAGGACCAAGGAGGCTGCACTCTGGCACCTGGGGTGTGGGGGCACAGCTCGGCGGGACGGGGCACTCAGCATTTGGCATGAGAGAGAGAGAGAGAGAGAGAGAGGGAGAGAGAGAGAGAGCGCTGCCTGCTGCCGTGGTGGTGCAGAGAGCTCAGAGCTGAGCCTCTGCTTTTCTGGCTGTCTGCCTTCTGCGGGAGAAGCCCCAGGATTCCCAAGCCTGCTCTTTCCTGCCCTGCTGGGAGCCGGGCTGCGGCCGCCCTGCCCCTGCTGCTGCCCTGAGCCTGCGCTGCTCTGCAGCCCCGCGCACCCGGCCTGCCGAGCCCTCCCGGGATTCCTGCTGCGGCTCCGGACTCGTCTGCCACCGACCGAGTATATATATATATATTAGTAAAGAGCTGTTATTCCTAGTCCTCACATCTTTGCCTGAAAGCCCCTTCATTTCAAATTGATAATAATTTGGAGGGAAGGGGGTTGCATTTTCCATTTCAGGGGAGGTTCCTGCCTTCCTTGACGGACACCTGTCTTTCAAACCAAGACATCCCTATATCCTACTATTGTAACGATATTCTGGCATTCCACCATTTTGCCCTGGGTGATAGGAATAAAACCAAACTGGAGTCATCACACCATTTAATTTTAGGTCCTTGAGAGCACGACTTAACACAACAAATGTAGAGAAGGAAATTCTCCAGACAGTGAATATAGAAATCTGATTTAGGTGCTGCTTGTCCCACCCCACCAACTTCCTGACTGGTATGTCTGGGGTAAGGTACGGGTAAGGTACTGTGGTTATCTTTCCTTCTGAAACACAGGCTCAATTTATTAATCATTAAAAAAAGCGAAAAATGAAACAGAACACCCCCCCCCCCCAAAAAAAAAAAAAAAAAAAAAAAAGCAGCTACAATCTTGCTATCCTGGGACCTGAAATCTGTGTGCTCTCCAAGCTTTTCTTTCTGGGAGTTTCTCAGAGATACATTGGGGAATGGCCTTCCTTCCCACTGACTTTGTGTTTCTGAATAATAAAAAAACGAAAGAAATCTTTTACCTTGTCAATATTAACCCAGATTTGTTAAAAGTCTATTAGTCAGGGGCAATACTTTGCTGCAGTCACGGCATATTAGGATTTACATCTGCCTGTAAAGTTGGGTTCATTTCAGAAACCCAAGGAACAGTAGTTACCGGACTTTGGTCTGTCCTTTAAATTCTACCGTAGTATAAAAAAATCTGTAATTAGGTACAAGGAGTAAATGCCACAACATGCTGACCCAGGGCAGTTTTCTTTGAGAGGTTGCTAGCAGTTAGATCAGTAAGATAACGTGATCGCAGAATGAGGAGCAGCACAAGACACGAGAGCTGCTCCCAGCCAGGCTGGTCCTGTCTTTTCCCACCTTCAGAACCTCTGTTGGGACCCTCTGGTCCACCAGTTCCACTGGAACTGGGCTGCCTCCACCATTGGTGGCAACAGCCCTTCCCTGACTGCTGGAGCCCAACTTTTCTAAGGCACTGCTGCCTCTGGCACAAACTATTTCATCCCCTCTGATGCTGACATTTAGCTCAGGGCTCAGTCCCTTGCCAGCAATGCTCTTGCTCAAGCAAAAAGGGCACCAAATGATGGCAAGCAGCTGCACACTCATGTGCTCTTTGTATCATATGGGGAAGAATATCTGTTCTGCTTTCCCTTCAGCAAGGGTAGATGATGTGCTTGACAGGCAGAGTTGCATTTAACCCTGTCCAAGCATCCCTGACCAAGCATCCCTGACCACACATCTTGTCCCCTACCCTGTCCATGTCAATGAAAACACCTTTGGCTGCATGAAAGCCTCCCTTTTCCAAAGCCAAGAGACCTGCTGCAATCCAGGCCTCCTGCCCTGAGGGTTCCTACAACAGACATCTCTGGTCTTTCCTGGCCATGGCTTCACGATCAATGTTCTGCTTGTTCTTACAGCATCTGCAATACTTGGCCTGTGCTTTCTCCATCCCTTCCCATGTTTTCCTCCTGCCTCTGCAGAGTCACTGTGATTTATGCTGTGGTCTGAAAGAGGACAATCAGTGTGTTGATTTAACACAGCCTGGTTTTTAGTCGGGGCAGGAGAAAAGCTGTTTGCAACTTCAGTGTCCGGCACAGAGTCAATAGCTGAAGGCTCTGATGATGGGCAGGTTACTAGCCCAATTAGACAAGTTAATAACACCTCTGTGATGACATATTTAAGAAAGGAAAAAACGTGGAAAGTTCTCTTTCTTCTCCCGAGGAATGGTGAGGTGGCAACCAGGGCCCATCCCAGTGGGAGACTGCCGGGGGCTGCGCGTCTGGAGCCTTCCTGGGGCTGGGACCGCGTGGCCGGAGCCTTCCCGGGGCCAGGATCGCATGGCCGGAGCCTTCCCAAGGCTGGGACCGCGTGGCCGGAGCCTTCCCGGGGCTGGGATCGCGTGGCCGGAGCCTTCCCAGGGCTGGGACCGCGTGGCCGGAGCCTTCCCGGGGCCGGGACCGCACAGCCAGAGCCCCTCCAGGGCTGGGACCGCATGGCCGGAGCCTTCCCGGGGCCGGGACCGCACAGCCAGAGCCCCTCCAGGGCTGGGACCGCGTGGCCGGAGCCTTCCCAAGGCTGGGACCGCGTGGCCGGAGCCTTCCCGGGGCCAGGACCGCATGGCCGGAGCCTTCCCGGGGCCAGGGCCGCACAGCCAGAGCCCCTCCAGGGCTGGGACCGCAGGGCCAGGGCTCTCCTGAGGCTGGAGCCGCCCGTGCAGTGCCAGCAGGGGCCACTTGGCCAGCAGGGGCCACTTGGCCAGCAGTGAGAGACACGGCAAGCAATTCCCCGATGCAGAGCCCGGACGAGATCAACCTCTCAACTGCAACTTACAGACATCACCTTTCTTCCAAGCCAGAGAAAAAGGAAAAGTGAGGACATGTGAGGAAAACCAACATGGCAGCACCGAGGTCAGTGAAAAAAAGGAGAGGGAGGAGGTGCTCCAAGCGCTGGAGCTGAGATTCTCCTGCAGGCCATGGTGAGGACTGTGACACAACAAACTGTTTCCCTGTGATCCATGAAGCGCACGGGGGGCGCAGCCTGTGAAGAAGAACACTCATGCTGGAGCACGAGGATGCTGAACAGCTGCAATCTAGTGAGGAACTCAGAGAGAGGTGACCCTTGCTTTTAGACATACAGGATGAGAGCCTTTGCTTCCAAACTAGAACAGCTCATCCTTAAAAAGACTAAACCCCATGAACTAAAATGACCCATGCTAGGCAGGTGTGGGAAGACTGCTTGGCCCGTGGGAGGGACTCACATTGCAGCAGGTTCCAGGAACTGCTGCTTGTGGAAGTTAAAACCACACTAGAAAAGTTCACAGAGAACTATCTCCTGTGGGAAGGGTCCCACGGCACAGCAGAAGAAACTCTTTTCCTTAAGCATACTGAAGAATGATTTTTAAGAAGTGAAATACTGATCAAAACCCCATGTTTTGTTTCCTTGTGCGGTTGGTGGAGAGAGGGAGAGACTGGGAAAGAAAGGTGTTCTGAAGATTTGCTTTGGTTCTCATTACCTTTTTTACTTTTAATTCTGATGATAATAAATCTTCTTTATCCTGTTTAAGTTCTGAACCTGTTTTGCCTTAAAGTGTTTTGGGTTTTTTTTCAATAATCCTTAACTCATGAAAATGAAGTTTTCAATTCCCCCTCGTCTGCTCAGCTAGAGATGAGGAAAACAGGTAGATGGGTTTTTTTTGTGTGTGCCTGGCACTTAGCCACCTTCAAACCCCGACAATCAGGCTCTCTGACTCCACCAGGAATCTCATACCAGCCCTGCAAACTGACAGCAGCCAGAGGCGTCTCTAGGCTAATGTCACAGCCGCAGCTTCAGCACATGGCAGGGCGAATCTGACCTAGTTTTAACCCTGTCAAATATGCAAAGAAAGAACACGAGAGTGTGTGGGGGAAAGCAGTCCAAGAGTTTCCCTATTTCCTCAGTATTCTCTGTTACTTTAATACTTATACTGCATTGGAACATGTCCAAGGCCAGATCTTCTTATGGGGGTACCAAGAGAGGAAAAACATGGCAACATTTGAAGGGTGGGCTGCTTGGGGTGGTACAAGCTTATAGGAAGATGTGATTTTTCAAAGATTAACATTTTGACAAAAGATAAAAAAATAAAATGGAAAACTGTTTTGAGTGGAAATCATTTTCAATTGCTTACCTTCGTGTTTTGCTTGTTTTTTTCAATCTTTTTGTTCTTAACTTAGTCATCAAGAGCTAAATGCTAGCCTGACAATCATTCTGACAGGCCTTTTTTGTTTTCTTTTTTAAGAAAATGGATTTTGGTGCACTTGGCTTTATCTGTTTCAGCATCTGCCTTTTCCTTAGCATTTCCTGTTCACTTCCACCATAGAAAATACTCAAACTTCAGCTTCTCTTGATTTTTTATTAACTCTAGACCATTGTGTAGTACATATCTACTTCTTTGCTATGGAAACATCATTTTATTTGAATCACCCACATGGTTTGGGTATTTCTGTTTTTCAGCAACCTAATTTTAGTATAATACTGTGTTCACTGACAGTGCAGACGGCTTTACTGAGGGTAAGGGCAGCACAGCATCCTGGTCTAAGTCCTTCAGATGGTATTGAAGCCCCTCAGCCTGAATCTGGTGACACCCAAGATGTAAATGTGTCCTCTGAGTCTGAGAACACACCTGAGGCTGAGCTATGAAATTGCACCATGGCAAGAATGGGAACGTTGCTTGGCATAGGGACCATAGGAACCTGTGGCAAAAAAGAAACCCTCTAAATACTTGTATCTGTGATCATGAGAAGAGATGCTCTTCTCATCCAACACAGCTAGATGAATGGATAGCTTCAGTGTTCCATTTTCTGCTCTGGAGAACACGAGCATCACACAGCAGAGCAAGCAGAGAAAGGTGAGGAAAGCTTCCTAGAGAGGAATTTCCTGTGGAGCAAGAGGACAGTAATGGGACACAAAACAACAACCATGTTTTGAATGTGTTCCTGCTGCATGAGGGGCACTGCCACTTGATAGCACATGTGGAACAAATCCCAGATATGGAGATTCTTGTCAGAGTGCTCGAGGAAAAAAGGCAAGGACGGGAAGACATGAAAACCATTAATCAGAGACCGCAAGTGGTGTTGTTTCTGGCATAGGTTGAGAGAATACTGATCATTAACTCCTATGAAGATTCCTGACCTTGCTCAGGAAGGCTCTTAATTAAATGATTATGTCCCTTGACTTCTCCAAGTCTCAGGCATATGAGACTTCTATGCTTTCCTCAGCAAGGCATTTTTTGGAATCAGGATCTCCATTATTACAATCAACTAATTATTTGAAAAGCATTTTCATCTGGAGTCCAAGTAATCAAATTAAATACAGTTAATGTGCATTTGGCAGGACTCCACACAAACAAAAGTTGCTCTGTTTTTGTGAAAATTGGAAAATCAGTTTTTGCTAATAGCAAAAATGAAATCTGCTGCTACAGCTTTTCTCTGTTTACCCATCTTCTCCAATTGCTGCAAAACTGTTGATGCAATTCCAGTGTGATAAATGAAGCCCAAAACCTAACAACATCCTGCCTTTAGCAAAAGATCATGTACAAACCAGATACTGAGAAAGAATGAATTGTTCTGCTTTGCAGTGAAAGTTGATAAAGACAAAGAGCATGCTGGAAATAAAGGAGCATGCTGAAAATAAAGGAATCAACTTTATGCCACTTTATCAAAAGAGATACAACAAGACAGTGATATAAATCACCAGGTTTTAGCTGCTATAGATTTCAGGTAGGAAGGCAAACTGAATAACACAAAGTAGAAAAAGCATATGTATAAAAAAATACTGCAAACCAAACTTCATTTTGGAGAGAACTGCAAACAAACAGATGGATGCTTTCTAATAAGCTTACAAGACTATTTGTCTAATTACTAAACACTTAGAAATTAATTTGACTTTTCCCTCTGAACAGCTATCTATGTGGATCATTTTCCACAATGACCAGGGAGTAAAGTACACCTAAACCTGAAGACAGCATGTGTATACTTTTGGCTCAATGAATTAGAGTGTATCCTTTTTATAAAGAAATTCTGATGCAAAAAAAGTCACGAGACTTCATCGCTGTAAAACACGTCAGTCATAGAAAGGATTAATAATCTGTAACTGCCATGAAGTTGTGTTAGAAGGCTCTCTCTTTATTAAGTCATAATTGGAATGAGTCAGGCAGATGAATGAAGTCTTTAGTAAGTAGAGGGATAAGGATTTTCACAATACGCTAAAGCAATGAAGTAACAGAAGCAATGATCATTAATATTAGTTACAAAGCAAGATTAATCTCTAGGATAGGCAGAATTTCAGGGTAAAATACTTGAGTTGATGCAATGTCACAGGTGATGGCAGTTTTAATCACTGCTCTCAGCAAAACGAAACAGTCCTTATTTGGAGGTCTTTGGGAGGAAAACTCCCTTCTGCCTCTGGGATGCTCCCAGAGAGGCACTCAGGAGTAAAGCAAAGCTGTGTGCCTACCAGCCCAAGCCACTGAGTGCTGGAATAAATATGGCCTACCTGCCCCCAAGCCCCAGAGGCTCCAGCTTTGTGGGCAGCTGGAAGGCACCAGGTAGGGATGTGCCCAGCAGGTGGAGTCCCTCACATTGGCTTGTGCCATGCTCCCAACATCAAAACTGTGTGTGTTGTCATGTTAAGCACTTCAGAGCTTAACATGTTTGGCACATGTTTATACTGTGCATATTTTTGCATTGTTATTGCACAATTAAGCTGAATACTTCTGGACCAAGTTGTCCCAAGAACACAAGGAAATCCAGTGGCAGTCAACTTTTAATCTAGTTAATCAGGAGTTTAAAAAACAAACTAGGCCCATGTGTGTCATACACGTTAGGAAGACATAGTCAGTAGTTTCTTTTATAAAGAATCAAGAATTTGCTAACCTTTTTCAGGCTAGCAAATGTATATTAAGTGACATCAAGTATCACTTGTATAAAATACTTTTCAAGAACCAGTGAAGAACTGGTTTAGACTTTTTCTCTGAGGTTCCCACAAAAGGATTTCATTTTGACATCCTCAGCATTTTGTCTAAAAACACCTGTCTCATCAGGTTATCATTTCAAACTAGAGAAGGGACTTCAGAAAGAAAACAGATGTCTGATGCATCCTCAACAAGAAACAAGAAAACATATGCCATGAAAAATTTTATAGTATTTTCTTTTACTGTTATTACCATGCAAATAATGTGCACAGGAATCTTTAACATGTTCTAACCATTCAGGAAATCATTTCACAGAATAATGATTTCAAGTACTGTGAATCAGCCCCCAAAATTTAGTGACTTCTTTTAGTTTTTATGTCACATCTGGAAACCAGTAGGACACGGTAGTTGGGTGCACCTTCAGAGGGTGATTCTTGGCTTTTCCTCAGCTCTCCATGTCTGTGGTCAGGATTTCTGTTTCCACAGGAGAGTAGGAGCAGGACATGCCGACTATGTCTGCTGTAATGTACAGCAGAGAAACTGCCTCGTGTTCTTGGAAGTCAGCCCTGTGTTACAGAACTGCAGTTCAAAGGTTACAAAGGCAAAGGCTTTGCCAGCAGACTCCACACTTCAAAGTCATGGCAACAATTATTGGATCAAACAGAGAGGAAAAACGTTGCCTGTGGGTCCCTGAAGCAAACTGGAGTCTCAGAAGAAAAAACAGGATCCAGAAGAATCTTACTGAGAAACAATGAGAAAAAAACCCTACTCATTTATATGGAAGAAAAGCCTGAGTCCTCAAGAAACTCTCCAAGTTGCTTCCACATCCAATCAATATTTTCTTTAGCACATATGGAATGAGCCTCAGCCAACTTCCTCCTCCAGACATTCCTATTTCTGACTATCCTTAGGAAGAAGCAAGGCAGCTAATTCAAAATCTCATTCATATGAACAGGAGCCACCAGGCTTGCATGGACAGTCTCACCATGCTGTTTTCCTGACTCAACAAATTGCTGTAGATAAGCTCAGCCATACATCCAAATATATCCACACATATGTCCTTAGCTCAGAGCAGATGTGAGGTGATGTCACATGAGCTCAAACCCCCAATGACAGACAGAAAATCTGAAGACTGAAATTTCTGACAAATGCAAATGAAAGAAAGGAAATTTAAGACTGGTCACAGATGACACTGGGGCAGACATGAAGCCTGGTCTACAAAATCTACATAAGCAAGGTGGAATTCCCATTCCCTGTAAGCCAGATTCTTTCTTATAGTCAGCACCAAAGTCACATCAGCTTGGAATGGACGAGGCACAATGCCAGCAACGTGGATTTGCTTGAGTATGACCTCTCCCTCCTGCTGCAGCAAAACCTCCTCAGAAGTTCTCTTTTAAGAAACTCTTTGCTGCAAAAATTAAAGCTAACGAGACTTCTCAAGGAGATGAAACTGCCCGTTTCAACATCAGCATCTTGAGGCTCAGACTGTTCCTTGAAACCGAGGATTTGCAATGCACATGCTGCCAAACAATATTTGCTGAGCTTAAGAGCCTCCTCATCTGTCCAGTCAGCTACATGAATATAGCTGGAGGAGGGTGTTCATCTCTGCTGTTTCAGTGAAGAGCAGATCACTGCAGTTCACGTCATCACCAAAATGGGTCTACAGGGAGATGTTTGACATTGATGCAGAAGGGCCAGGGCACATTATTTTCTGCTGACTTGCCAGAACTCATCTCCTGCTGCCTCTAGACTCAGATATGAAAGTCTAAACTCTGCCAAAATATGGGGGTAAATACTGCCTGAGCCTGAACTCATGCATAAACCTCACTGGATTTTAATGGCATTTACACCCTATTTTGTAGGATATGCTTGGGGTATTTATACAGAATTCAGCTCTAAGAATTCAGGAAAAGTATGTCTTAAATTCTGAAAAAAACCCCAAACCTCTGAATTGAAGCGCATGTTTGTGTGTCAGACTGCCATATCATGATCAGTCCCAGCCACTGAATTCCAATATTCATTAAGCAGCAGTCCTTGTGGTAGCACATATTTTTACTCCTCTCTTTCCTGAAACCTCAGCATTTCCATCTGTGTGACATTTTATTGCCTCTTCACTATATACCAGGAAGGAATGCCAATGAATTAGCATCACATCCAAAACAGAAACTGACATCATCTCAAGACTCACGCGATTTACAGCAACTACTAAGTAAATTGAGATACTTTTTTTAGTTCCCACTCTTCCTTTTTTAGAAATAAATCTTAAGAAAACACAATCCCAAAGGCCTAACAGGCACACATTTACAGATGGCAGCAGTGGGTCATAAATGACATCTTTTCCTGGTACTATTTATGAGAGCCAAAAAACCTAAACATATTATCAGCCATTTATAATGTTCTTCAGCAGAACAGTCAGCCAAGAGACAGAGCTGAAAGCCTGTTGTAACAAAAGGTATCAGAGTGAGGAGGAGAACAGTATCTATAATTACTACTCCAGTGATAAAACAAGCATTTTACAGCAGATGGTTTAACACAAGATCACTATTAAGTAAAACACTGGCTCCAGTACCAAGGGATGAACATTCAAGAAGGAGAGAATGAAGTAAAAGTGTATAAAGGCAGCAAATGCTGCTCAGATAACCCAGAAGCTATGCACAAGTCTAACCAAAGAGATCAAACCCCACATAATTCCCCATATCGGCTGAACAATCCCTCTGCAGTCAAAACTTTCACAATTAGGAATTTATCAATACAAATGACAGGACTGAGTTTACTGATGGCACAGGAACTTGTTAATGTCTGACTAATAAAAGGTATGAAACTCAACCCCAAAACAAACCCAAACCCTAACTATATCAATGCAACTATGCAGAGCTTTTTCATGTACCACTTTACAAACTTCCCAGTTCTTCACAAGAAACAGACTCTAACTGATCTTCTTGGCAGCTTCATAGCTGTAGGATGTTGTTTGACTAAACAGCAGCCAAGTTACAATCTAAAAAGGGGTTCTTTTCATTTTTAGAAGTTTTGAAAAATATTTTATGGTCAAAAGTAAGGCTGGAATTAATTAAAGTGGCTAAGGCTGCACCACAGTGTATGGAGCTGCAATGCTCATGCTGTGGAGGACGGCTCCAGCTCTCAGTGGGTTTGGAAGCAGTAGAAAGGATGCCATCACTAACAAGGCATTTTGAATATATATTTTTTTCAACTTGCAGCACTTTTTTATATTATATATTTCTGTAATTTTGGTATTATCTATGTAATACCTTTAGCTGAGACTCAACACTTCAAAAGCTTGAGACTCATTTACTCATCTCTGTAAAATCATTTAAATTATACTATAACATGAACAAGGAGAGGAAAACCAGTAGTAACAGAAGGTACAAATGCATAACCAACGCATACCATTACAAAACGGTTTCAGAGTAAAAAGGCATTGATCATCATAAAAAATTCAAATTTAAAATATCCAAACACAGTAACAAGGGTTACTGAAACCCTTCCATATCCCTTAGACTTGGGCTGCATTAAACAAATCCCTTTGAGGGAGCTGTGATTGGAAATGCAGATCCTTCACCATCAACTCTCTCTCTAGCTGCCTGGACTCCCAGGAGGCTGGCTGAAGTTTCAGGTAAACAGATGAGTGGAGCCTGTTAAACTATGCAAGATTTAGAAGTTGTTTTAAAAATCTGTGTAATACCTTAAAAGTCTTACAGCCTTGGTGATATGCATATATACATATATATGTTTGTGTGTCTATGTATATACACACATACATCACACACACACATGTATGGCACCAACAACCTTCACAACAGCAACTGAGCAGTTGCTGCCTTTATTTTATATGGTCACACGTGCTGATGTGTTATGAAGAATCAATGACACAAACCTCAGACACAATTACAGACCCTGCTTCACCTAAACCTTTAGTTTCTGACTATTCTGGGGAGAAAATTTTATCCTGGAAAACTGGAAACCTTTGCTTTAAGGCTTGTCAAATGACTAATACATATTTAATGGATGATTAATACATATTTAATAGATGGCCCTTGGCGACCATAACCTATGTTTTTATTAATTTAGGCAGGGATGAATATGTAACATTAAGGTGTGGTTCTTCCTTTTTCTTATCACTACACTCGCATGCATGCTTTGTATGGAAAACTTTATTTGATAATAAAAATAGCATTCACAGACTTTCTCCTTCTTTGTTGCTACATCATATACATAGTGTCTGTTCCAAGGAAAGAAGCTCTTACTGGGTAAGTCCATATCTACTCATCCTAGTGTTATGTATAAACCAAATTATGTCAAATAAAGCTATGAACAATGCAGTATTTATATATGCATAGTGTTTTATAAAAAAGATTGGCCCACATACTGCTTTTCATCAACACAGAAAAGAGCATTATGCCTATAGCATGTTGCAAGAAATGATGATTGGAGAATATAGATTGCATACAAGTGCTTAATAATACATAAGCAGGCCCACCATGAAGAAATTATATTCAAACCAACAAAAGCTTTAGAATTACTGATACAGTTTCCCATTTTAAAACAGCTTTACATACCTGATTCAGTTTTCATTAAAATATATCCCCTGAATCAAATTTTTTCCATTTTTAGAAATATAAACACTTAATCACATTCCTCACACCTAAATTTTGTCATAAATCCTCTTTTATACAAGAAAAAGGCAACAGTTGTTTTTTTTTTTCCAACACGCTCTATTAATTACAATTTCAACTGTACACACAATGATTGGCCATCTTCTTTCTTGGTTTTGTTTTTACAGTACCATGGCAACAACAGTGATAGACTTGCAATGGTTTTGTGTTCATATGGAGGATGTGAGTCAGTATACATGTACACACCAATGCACTGGAAAAAGCAGCAGCTTACTTTAGTGGTCCAACAGTAACGGCAAACATTTTGGCTCAGCTAGGCAGTAAACCATTAAATCTTAGACCAATGCTACAGCAGACTTACCACACAACTTGCAAATTTAAAAATACAAATTAAAAACTTGCAGGTTTCCCTTTTGCTGCTGTTCTTAGACTCAAATTTACAGCATATAATCAGGTATGGATAGGCTTCTACAACAAGGTTGTCCCACTGATTGCCTCTTTTAGCCTGTTTTCCTTTAATATTATTTTCTTTCCTTCCTCCCCCCCACCCCCCCC
>VXAC01004986.1:2364252-2411772 GCA_013399225.1 Rhipidura dahli | reverse complement strand
CCGCCCCCCTCAGCAAGTGCACTCCTTTTGTCTCAGTAAGGATAAAATAGTTAAACAAAATAACCCCTTTAAATACAGAGCAAGAAGAATTGAGAGCTATTGGAATTTGGCAAAATGAAAGCCCACCGATTTTTCCTGAGCAGAAGGAATACACCTACTCTGAGCAGGGGGACCGTGCTCCCACTGCATCGTGGTTTGTTCCAGAATCCCCATCCCTTCCCTTGCTTCCATGCATGCTGGGGTCACTGTCCATATACAGCTGGGAGATGAGCAGGGCTGCTGCCTTAATGACATATCATTGTTACATGTTGCTGAGGCTAATGAGAGCTCAACAGTCCACATTATTGTGTGACACAGGCATGGTGGTGACCAGTCCTTCTGCCTCTGCGCATCCTGTCCAGGGGGCCTGAAAGTATAAACTGTTCATGGAACAAACTACAAACTCCTTATTGTAATTCATCTTGTGCTGTGTGGATTTGGTTGCTTTTTTAAAAAAAATTATTTATTATTATTATAAATATCCTTCATTGAAACAGTAGTCTCTTCAAACAGTTCTTGCAATTCTAGGAACATTTGTCTCTTTAATTCCTTCAGCAGGAGCACTCCATTCCTACTGAGATGAACAATTTTCTTCTTTCCCCACACCCAACCCTTAAAAAATTTTCTACATACAGTGTAGCAGTGAGTCACTAGAGAACAGTCTGGATCAAATTATTCAAACTTGGTCATAAAATCCTTTGCCTATATAATATTACTGGCTACCCCCACTTACTATACTGGGGAGGGGGGAAAGTAGCCCAATAAAGGAATTATTTTTAAGAAATCTACAAAGAATGTAGAAACAAAATTTTATAATCCTTTAGGACCAACATTTGGCAAGTAATTAAAATAAAAAGAATACACTGAAAAATACTTTCTTTAATATTATACATCAGGCACAATGCTTTTTTTTTTTTTATAAGATTTCATCTGCATAAATGGTTTATAGGATCAGCAGGTGCCAGATGTCTCGTTGCCTGCGAAAGCCAGGTGGTTTCACTCTCTCCTCTGCTCCCTTGGTGTGGGGAAGGCAACAGGGGCCCTGCGGAGCCCCTCAGATGCTGAGGTCGGTGCTGCACTCCTTGTAGGGCCGCCTGCGCTGCTCAGGTGGGTGCCTGCGGACCAGCTCGTGCTTCCAGCCGGGGTCTTCCCTCTCCCGGTGGCTGACTCGTTCCTCCCTGAGCCGTCTCTCGGGCGACCTCTCCCTCCGCCGGTCGGACGACTTGGCCCGTCGGTCGAGGGAGCTCTCTCTTCTCCGCTCAGGGGACCGCCTCGGCTCTATGAGTCTCTCCAACGACCGCCGCTGGCGGCCAGGTGACCGCTCTCTGCGCCTCTCCGGAGAGAGGTCTCTTCTCCTCTCATGTCGCTCCCGCCTCTCCAAAGTGTTGTCAGCACTCCTTGTCCCTTCCCTGCGCTTTTCGGGAGACCTCCTCTTCTGCCCATTCACCACCGCCCTCTCCAGCTGCCTTTCATGCCTCCTCTCCGGTGATCTTTCTGTCCTCCTGCCTGGCACGTGGTCGTTGGTTTTAGAAGTCCCATTCCAAGTGTGGTGTTCATTGGGATGTCTGCTAAACTCTCTGCTGCCTTTTAGGTCTCTAACATAAGTCCGCTTGTCCCCATGTTGTGATGATTTGTGAAGGTCTGGTGGATAACTGGACTCTGATGATGGGTGCTGCCGTCGGTTGGATGGCGCGGGTTTCATTTCCGATACATTTTGTGAACCTGTGGCGGGACTGTTCCTGTCACTGCTGGGGTCTGCAAGAAAATAACAGCAAAGGGTTTGGTATTGATGCCTTCTGTGGTGCTGTGACACCACTTAGCACTCTTCAGACTTCATTAGTGACAAAAACAAACAACTGTTAAAGCAGTCAGTGAAGGCTAACAGAAGCTTTTGTTAATTTAACTGTGAACAACGAGAGTTACGGTTAGTACTGGTGCTGCTCTGATCATTAGCCATGTTTTGGTCCAAGCTGATTTCATCTTTATGCTCTTCTGGGCATGGGGTACTTTACATTTTCCCCAAGCCCAATTCATAATGTTTTGTTTACACTACATTCTTTCCAGTGGAAAAAAACCCATTGTAGTTCAGGTTGTTGGCTGCTTTTTTTAATAGTTCCCAATAAAGAGAGCCTTTAGGAAACAATTTTTAAGACATTGTAAAGAACTGCCTTCCAGGTGTGGGAGGCCTCGGTTCAAATAGCAGAAAATGTGCAGAAAATATAATTGATTATTAAGTTTTCACCTTGTAAAATAACATTTTGAAGGTGTGAGAATTAGACTGTAATCGTGCAATTTCCATTTCATTTAAGGCATAGCTTAACCTCAGTGAGTTCTACCATGTTATGTAAAGTCCTAGGGTAGATTTTGGTTTTGCCACAATGATTCAAACAACGATGACAGTACTTATGATTTTTTCATATCAAAGCAATGGAAAGATATTGTAATATGTAGGATGGCTTTGATTCAAATCTAATCTCCAGTTCATTATTTTTCATGTACTATTTGAGGTAAAATACAGCTGAGCTACCTCTGCAAGACAAACTGCAAAGCAGAAGTAGAAAAAGAACATCAAAACTTAACCCCAGCCCTGTGCTGCAGCTAAGTTACAATTACTCCCATCATTTGTAACGGATGTTTATGAATGACTCATTCCAAACATGAAAAACATTAAAGTAACTGTGCTGCCTTAATGCAAGTGCTGCTTTTATAGCTTATTGTTTTATTTCTTAAAGTAACTCCTTCGTGGCAGCTTGGCTGGCATAAGCCACCTCCTGACACTTGCACACCGATACCCACCTTGAGGTGGACTGTCCTGATGGCAATGACTGAAAACCCTCACAAACACTTGTGGGGACAGATTTTTTTTCCCCTCTTTTTCTCCTTTTTGTCTTCCCTCCCCAAACACTTTACATTCCTCCTGCCATCACGCCAAGCATCTCCCATTTGATGGCATTTCCACTCCTGAGCATGGGGGGGTCGGTGTGTGCATGGGTTATGATTTTTGTGAATTCCAGGTGAAACCCATGTTGCAACTCCCGTGTGGGCAGTTTTGCTCTATTAGCATTTTCAGGCCACAGCTGGGGATGTGACCATGCTGCTTTTCTGTGGCTGTAAGCATGTGGCTTGTGGCAACCTGCCTATCACACAAGATACAAGCGAGGTTCACACATGTCCTGTGGGGTGTGTACTTACAATTCGGGGGACGCAGGGTGTTCAGGATGAATTGCTGTACATATAGAATATAGCAAAGCAGAAAAGCAATGTGAGGGAATTAGGCCACAGCACAAAAACACCTAATATTGATTTTAGCTACAAACCGTAGTTTGATTATGGCCCATAAGGTAGAAGCAAGACTCCCCGAGCTTGTCATTTCTCATACATGCAGCGATATTAGGAGGTATCATCGCTGAGGAATGAAGAGCCCAGCACCAAGAAAAGTAAGAGAAAGAGAAAGAGAAAAGTAGAAAATTTAGATTCCCTATAACAGATGAAAGAAAGAAAAATCTTCATATTTTATCTTAGAATAAAGAAAGTTTATTTTTCCAGTCAGATTGTCTAGGCTTCACCCAAATATAAGGCTGCAAAGACAGCAGTTGTTATTATTGTGACATAAAGAGACATCTAAGAGGTGATTCAATAACCCAGACAACAAGAGCATCCATTCTAAAAGACAGCTGGAACAGCGACACAGAATGTCATAGAAAAAACATTAACAATCAAACAACAACGAAAAATAAAGTCCACCAGAGACCACAACATTAAAAATAAGTACAAAACTCATTACAAAAATATACAGCCTCATAGAGAAGCACGTTCCAATCAAGTCAGAAAAATATTGGAACTTAACATTATTAGAGGAACCATTTGTGACTGCAGCGAACAGAATGAAGAGAGAAAGGAGTCCCAAATGTTACAAGGATACTCTTTACAGTAGTGCAACCCCTGTATATTAAATCCTTGCTTGGAGAATGAACATTTAGTGGTCAGCATTAGCCAAAACAAAATTGGTGATGGATTTCCATCCTCAGTGCAACAGACTATGCTTTGAGAAGTGAAGCACTTAATTTACAGGGTATTTATGCAGTCTAGCTTATGATACAGTACTGTACATCCAAAGGAGTATAGGAAAAGACAAAAGTAGAAAGAACATTACAGAATTTCAGTGCCATCATTGAACCTTCTGGTGTGCTATTTTTATTACAGAGGTGTAAACCCACAACTTCCCTTCCATATCGTTAAACACTTTAATTGTTTGTTGGTTGGTTATACTCTGAATTGGTCATTAAGTTAAATAATGAGCAGACTGAGCAGAAACTCTCAAACATAGTACAGTAAATGAAAAGAAAATCTAGTTCATAAATTGTGCAGAAGGGTTTTGTTTCTGGTGTTAGGGCATGGAGAGAATGATAAACACAGAACTTAGTGACACAAAAATAACCCAAATACAGGGAGGAAAGTATAAAGGACATCCCTTCAATCATCAGTTTCTATAGAAACCTCAAAGACCTTTGGTTGGGAGTAGCCCTCCATCGAGGGCACAATATTTGACAAATATCTCAAATAAATAAGACATAATTATAATATTAAATAGTATGCTAAGTTAAGCCACCCAGCAATCCAACCTCCAGGGGAAGAAAAGGAAATCTAATGCAATTCTTAGTAGGAAACAAGGACTGAGTGTTTCCCCCAAGACAGACACAAGAGCACCTTTTCATAACCTCCTCACCTTTTCAGACTTTACAAATTAATTAGCTGAAACTAGCAGACTGTTTAAGAGGGGAGTAAAGGGCTCAGGAGGCCAAATCAATATATTTTTGCAGTAAAGCTTTGTTTTCCCCTTCTTTTTCTCAAATAACTTTATAAATATTTACATAAATATTAAGGAAAGGCAAAAACCTCATAAGTCATCTTGGCATTCATGTCTATGGACACACAGACATGAACTAAGAGAGAAACCTAAACAAAAAAAAAAAAGAATCACTGCTTCAGAATAGTAATTTGGGATCCCAGTTTTTGCATTGATTAGAAGAAGAGACCTATATAAAACAACAATTCAGCCGGTGAGAAACAGTTTGGCACAGTTCAGTGACCTTCCTTTTTTGGCTGGACAAGACAATAAGGTTTGTTTTGTTTTCCTCTCTGATCACCAAAAAATACTGCTATGATGATCTTGCCTTACACTGTGCCCCAAGTCCATGGAAGCAAGCAAAGGATGAAATGTGTAGAAAATTCAGCACAAGCGAGGCAATTATATGTTGCAAAGGTTGGTAAGACACTGGTGAGAAAGGAAAATAAAAAAGAATTCCTGCTTCAGATCTTGAGACAAATCATTCATGGAGTGATGCCAGGGAAGAAAGGAATGTTTTCATAGTTTGACCCACCATATTCTGGGACAGAGCCATCTCCACGTTTCAGAAACAGGCGGACCTTGCGGCCACCATTTTTAATGAGTTCAATGGCCCGAGCGTGCTTCATGTTCTTGGTCGTTTCTCCATTGATCTCTAAGATTTCATCACCAATCTGCCAATGAATAAGAGACTAAGATTAGGAATAAGTCCTGACGAGGGTCCACACCAGCATACCACAAGATAGTGGCCATAGCAAAGTTGGAACAACTATGCACCAGGTGAAGCAAAATAAGCCCAACTCCTTCCAATGACAATCCACAGTGCCTAGTGTGCAGGAGTTTGGGAGACATGAAGTCAGTGGAGAAAGCCTGAGGTATCAAAGTATTTCCCTGCTGTTCTGCAAAATCACATTGCAATTACTGTATTGCTCAACAGTAATTGCAGTGGTAGAACTAGTGCTATTTTATTTAATTTTTGATTATTTGTAAAGTCTTCAGTCAAAGTGGTTGCTTGTTTCACAGTCTGATCCAACTGGGATCTTCACAGAGCTTTTTCAGGTCTGTTTCTTACTTGGATATAGATACCTCCTATGAATCAGCAAAGCTGATTTTGTAAATATAATCACTTACCAGGAGAAGAGAACAGGGCTTGGAAGAGCTTGTCAAAGCATTTAATTTCACAGGGCAGCACTGATTTTTCATCATATTTGCGTCAGCAAAAATTTTGGACCTATAGATCTATCCCTAGCACAAGAATTTTGAAAATGCCCTTCACATATCTGGAGACAACAATGTATGTGGGAAAGTTATAATGCATTCTCTAACAGAGGTCCAAAGAGCACATAAAACCTGGCAATATAATTTTTCAGTAGGCATTTTATAACATATTGCCTTGTTATAATGTTTGTCATTTAGCTGATATATGAGGTTAGCAATTAATGTTAATCAAAACCTACATTATAATTTTGTAACCCATGGGCCATAGACATGATCTGTCCTCCCTCTGTCCACTAGCAGGCAAAGAGTGTGGCTGTTACATTTTCACTGCTACATGTATCCCCCTTAGACTTTAAACAACAGATCATATACTAGAATTTGGAAAGCAGTGTTGGAAGGAGGGGGTAAGTCTTCCACTGAACGCACACTGCTATAGACTGTGTACTGGGAGTGACAGATGCCATGGGCAGAAGTAAATAGGAACCACTTCCAGTTCACATTTCATTTCCCTTTCAGCTGGCACAGCAGAAAGGAGAGGCAGGGAAGTCAGCTTGTTCCAAAGAAATGTGGTTTTAAAGTCAGTTTGTGCATACCCTCATTTTCCCACATCTCTCAGCGGGACCATCCTCAGCGAGCCGCAGCACGTACAGATCCATGTTGTACTCCCGGCCACCTCGCAGGCTGAAGCCAAACCCTTTGGCTCCCCTTTCCAGCTCAACAGAGTAAAAGTCCTGGTCCTGCTGCAGAGAAGACAACAAACGCCCAGTTGAACAGCATGTTTTAAGTGAGAGAGATGCTTTCATGTTGAAATTATTCAATCAACGTTTTGTTAGTAATAATAAAAAATGGAAAATCAGTTGAATTTTCACACACAAACCAGGATTTGCTGCTTCCTCAGACCCCACTCTGCAATTTGGAGTTCTGGTGGTTGGTGAAGGACTGTTGGAATGAGTGGGCTTGGCCATGTCCTGTGGTGCATCTTTGGGCACCCCTGTTACATAACACCTCCTGTGCCCAGGGAAGGAGGGGACATTTTGTGAAGGTGGTTAAAGGTTCTACCAACCAAGGAAGGTGAGGACAATCTCCCTTCCAGTGGCAGCTTTAGTGCAATGTCTGATGGCACTTGGGGTGAGCCTGTGCCATGGTGCTGGCTTTTCATTTTGTTACCACATCATCTATTTGTTTGCAAGAAGCTCAACAGCCTTTGCATTTTCTCAAATGCTACTGTGGGGATGTTTTGAAGTCCCTAATGGAAGATGCTACTTCTGGGATGGCCAGTGGCAAGGAAAGTTAACAGAGAGATAGATAATCTCTCTAATAAGATGCCATCTGTGCAAGTTGGAGCACTTAAGCTATCACCCCTTGTTAAGTTTTCCTCTTTTTTATTCTCTGAATTTATCATTAGCACACAGAAATACTTTCTGGAGATGTCCCTCAAAATACACAATTCAATAAACAAACATATAAATTGTTACTGCCCTAAAAATATCAGCTTTTTTTTTCTTTATTTTAACTCCCTCAAAGTCTCAATGAGAATGTGTTGGAAATGTTTCTCAACTGAAACAATAGCAACTCATATTTAGAAAGGAATCAGCAAATTCCTCTTTCTTTTCATCAGACTGAGGGAGAGCAGCCTCTCAGTAGGAATTTTCAAGGATAGTAGTTGAAAATAGCCCTCAAGCAGATTGGAAACAACAGTCTGTGGTAAGCAAAACAATTAGAGAGGTACTCCTTACCTGTGCTGCTTGGGGTGGTTTGAAATCAAACTGGGATTCCTGCTTTGGTTTGGTGTTGTTCCTGCTGTAACAAATGAGAGAAAGAGGGAGAGAGGAAAAATACAGCTCATGGAATGTAAAAGTGATGAAGAAGTAACTGAAGAGAGAGCATGTCAAGATGCCCTCCTCAAGGAAAACAATCTGACCTGGTCTCCTGTGGTATTTGCTGAGGAGTATGTGTGGTTGTGATTGTAGCAATTTTTTCTGCATTGGTCAATAAAGTGGCATTGGAGGATTCTGCAAAATAGATTTTGCTTTTATTACGAGAGAATACCATTGGCTACTCACTGAAAGAAAAAAAGGGTTTTGCAAAAGCATTTCACTGAAAAGCATCATTATGTTATTTTTATAGAATCTGAGATGGGATCAAATTTCTTAATTCCCCAAATTAATATAGTAATATGCATATGAAACTGTACACTCAATTCGAAAGAGAAAAAAAAAAATTAGGAAATCTGAATTGGAAACCCCCCTGACACTCATAAAGACTCACTCGTAGACAAAAGATTGAACAATGTTTTGTCTATGAATTCCAATCAATTAAGTCTCTAAATATTGGTTGGGTGGATTAATTTTATAGTAGCTATAACTGTTCCAGGGATTACAAATTTATCAATCCTTCCTCCATCAGAAACAACCATCTCCAGTAGAATTGAGATGTGGCTCTTACCCAATACCTCACAAGATGATTTTGAATGTGGCTAAAATCCAAACTTACTTAAAACCTTCTTTGAAATACAACCCACTGCTGCCTGAGCACTGAAAGCAGGAACTTGGAGCCACCTATACCAAATGCATCAACAATTCTCGTAGCACTTACAAAAGGGTGCACTGAGAGAATACAGAGAGCAGGAGTAACTTCTAAGCTTAACTTCTGCCATGGTAAAGGGCTCTCAGCTCAGCACTACCCTGCACAAATTCCATATTTCTTTAGGCATGGAAGGAGGGGCTTCAAGGAGAGGTCCTCTCTCCTGCTTCCCCCACAAATGAGATGGGAGCAACTGAAAAGTGCCTACGTAGATGTCCCTCACAGTATGGTGGGGCAAAATATTCCCTTGTCATTCTGGAGCTGTATCAAAGACTTCAGTAGGACCAGAGTAAACCCCAAACTCACTTAAAATTCTGCCTAAAATTAAGGTCATGTCAATGCTGTTAGGCAAATATTAGCAACGCAGACCCAGAACTCTTCTGTACTGAATTCAACGTATTTTCCAGAACGACATATTGTAACAATCCTGAACCAATATTAGTACTGAAGGGTTTCAAATGCTGAATTGCTCCAGAAGTCAGGAGTTCCTGCAAACACCCTTCCTCCCCTGTGGGAGTTTGACTTCAGAGTAAGTCTCAGTGGTACTCCATGTACCTTGATGGTGCTTAACCACACATTTTGTGGGGCTTCCAACACAAAGTGTTCAACAGGTATGTTGGTTGCACTTGGAGAATAATGGGCACAGTCAGCAGAAACACCCACTCATCAGACATAGCATTCCCAGATAAAGCCACTGCAGTGGCAGGCACTGGCTCCTTTGCAGAATGGCTCTGCACACAGGAGACTCTCTCTTTGTGCTTAGAACCACTACATCCAGGAGAGAACCACAAATTGCAAATAACTACAAAATACTGACCGTGATTCACCTTTCAAGACCAAAATCTAAACCGAATACACAACCACTAAGACAACAATGACAAAAAATTGGATGGAAACATCTGCTTCTCTAACATAAAATTACAAGGTCTTCTATCCTGCCCTTGTCTGCCTCTCAAGCTACAGACATCCATTAATTCATTTTACTAGCTATGGAGAAATCTGCCATTATTTAACAGAGTCCAGCTGTAACACAAAATTGCAGAAATGGGAGGGGTTTTGCCTGAATTAAGATATGGTAGTCCTGGGCTTACTCAGTCATGGGAATTTAATTTACTTCATGGATTTATTTTAATTATGGAGAAATCTAGATAAGGGGAACCTTTTTATTCTCTGTAGGTATTTGCATGTCAAGGAAAATTCAGGAAAAGGGACAGAGAAAAAGAAGAACCACTTAAACAGATGGGTGCAACAAGAACACAGCTCCTCTGCCTGCAGTGCTGTGCCCAAGTTAACATGCCCAAACCCTCAGCATATGGAGCCGAAACATCTTCCAGACCAGAGCTGGCTTGTGTCCAGTGGCTCAGAAAGCAAGAGAAGCTCCTGGGTCTGCCTGCACCTCTCAGGGTAGGCATGACCAAACCACACCTTTGTGATGATGTGCCACTGACAGCTGGCTTGTGTAAGAAGGAGACGTCCCTACATGTAGTTACACTGTTGGGGTTTAAGAAATAATTATGTTTATTTTGTAAAGATGCCTTGATATTAAAATCTGTCTCCTACATAACAAAGCCCCAAGACATGGTTAAGTGTTCTATATTCATCCAGAAAAAAAGCCTCTGACATCCTCCACAAATATTTGGAGATCACATGAAGATGGGCTTCAAAGAGAATGCAAGATTGCTATTCTTTAGTAGGTCACACTAATAATAGCAAGCAGAGCAACAACATATCTTTGGTACAGATGTATCTTCACATCACTGTACTGCATCTATCTTTAGCTCACCCTATCCCATGAGTCAGGAATTGTGAATAATTTTGCCAGTTTTAGACACTGGTTCAGGATGCATGCCAGCCACCATGCAAAACTGGAACAGAACATAGCAAAAATTATCTTTAGTACAATTATAATTGCATGTTCTAAACCTTACATATTTCATTGATTCCTTGCCCTGTTCTGCCCTAAAACTCCCAGTCAACAACTACATATCTAATCTAATCTTGTCCCGTTCCAGCACTGTATCCTTGCATCTGCTGGAAGTGGGGTAAAGCATCATAATTTCATTCCAAATACAATCCTTAAGTGGTCTGTGGAAATCACTTGTGCAAGACTTATTAAAAAGCAAAAACTTGGTGTTTTTAATAATGTTAGAAGAGATTAGCAGTGTGAGTTTATTGTGAGTCTTGTGATGAACCTCAGTTTCATGTTTAACCAATGAGTGGCTTCTGATTTATGCTCTCCACTCCTTGAAGCACACAGACCATTTATATTTGCCAAAAAAAGCACTCAAAAGGAAACATAAGAAAACAACAAATCAAGAAAAGCATACAAAGACATCAAAAAGAAAACAACACTGAGACAAATTTCCTCATGGGGTTTTAGGGCCAATCCCTCAGGGATTGTGAGAGTGTTTGGTCTTAGTGTCTTTTGGAAAATAAATGCAGGTAATACTATGCAAAGTTGGCAATCTGACTTGGGATTTCAAAGTAACAGTAAATAAAGAGACTTAAGTCTGAATTGCTATGAAAGCAGAGTTGATTCCTTCCCTAAAGAACAGCTTTTCATCCTCTCCAGGAATACGTGATGTCAATCACAGATACATATTTCCCTAACCTAAGCAATTTAACTGACATTTGGGACACATAACTGCATGAGCAAGACTGGCTGAGCATTTATGTCAGGAGGTTATATTCTTACAAAATTCTTAAATCATTCAGAAGTTGCTTATTTCTCAGATGGTTTTGCTTTTTTAGAAAATAAGCCCTTTATTTATTTAAAAATTCACCTTCCTTTTTATCAGATACTATAATACAGATAATGAACAATTCTTCTCTCAGTTTATCTTCCAAAACAGGCATGCACAGGCCAGCTCAGATGTTAGCTTGATTCACAGCCATTTTATTATTCATGAACACCCTATCTGCGGCAAGCAGCAGAGGATCACATACCATTTGACCTGGTACTCACCAGACAGAAGGAAAATAAAGATTTTGTGTAAAACAGATCACCCTAAACAGAAATAATTTATAACCAGGTAATTTCTCATCCTGGTCTGTGGGGAGCAATGTGGTAAATTCTGTCCAACCAGCTCTCACTTTGAACCTATCCATGGCAGAGAAGCACAGTAAACAAAGAAAATGCTTAGAATTTAGAACCACAGCAATTTTAGTACTGCTGCAGATACTTAACCAGGTTTCTGATCAGTTCCTATCTGGGGATCAAGCTGGGATTAATTTAATGAAACTGATATATAGCACAAATCCTTATTTTTATTAAATACTTCAGTGACCTGAAATCAGCATCAAGTGTCAGCTTATTAGAGGGATCCTGCACATTCCCTCTCATCTGAAACAATGAGATCCTCTCTAGGGTAACTCTTAAAATGAAGCTGCAGAACCATCACCATTTAAGCAGTCATTTAAAAATGTACTGAGCTTGCTCCCAAAGCAACTTACCCAGAATAAAAACAAATCTGCTTTTAAAACAGCTTAAAATATGTCAAAGTGTTTATCCCTTTCTGTAATCTCTTTACTCTATAGCTTGCTTGTGTCTATACAAAGCTTCAGGAATCCCACATACTGACGAGTGATTCCCAAATATTCTAAAGCTGCACTATTAAGCTAACAATCAAACCAAAGTGTATCGAGAGATCCATCGAATTTATGGAAGAACATTTTAAGGAGATACATAGAATGGAATGTTATTTTCTTAATGCTGAATCAGCACCTCCCTGTTTAAAACCAACCGTCTCTATAAAAAGAAACAAAAAATAAAGCTATGGCAGACTCACGGCCTCCCTCACAGCCAATTCCCAAAGTAAGAGTGGAAATTGAGCCCTCCATGACTTTGCAGCTCCTAGTGACAGAAAAAGCCTGGGGAACAGAACCAAGAAGAGGGTCAGGTAAGACAGCAGGAAACAGATACTTTACCATCTCCTGGAATGATGCGCAGGGTGACGGTGTTTCCTGCTTCCTTAATGAGGTTGACGATGTCTGAATGCGACTTGTTGGTGATGGAGCACCCATTGACGGCCAAGATCCGGTCGCCTACTTTCAGCTTTCCACAGCGGTCTGCGGGGCTCCCTTCAATTATCCGACCTATTTTGTGAGGCATGGCCACACATGCATTTCCCGCTTTTGTATTGGTTTGGGGGTTGTTTTTGTTTTGTTTTGGTTTTGTTTTTTTATTGTTTACATATGTGGGAATATGGTGAAGGGGAAAAGGAAAAAAAGGGTTGAAAAGGGAAAGAGAAGGTTAAGGGTTAATTAATTAATGCATCAAGCAAAAGTTATTATAGGATAGCTTTGCTGCCAGTGTTCAAAACATTGGCAATCAACTAGTATGAATGCATAACACTTTATTTCTTCAACAAAAAGGTGTTTTGTTAATTCCTCAAAACTCTCCCCAAGTGGGTTTCTGTTAATAAATCATGAGATTTTTGTTGACTACAAATGCACTTAGCAGCCTCATCATAAACCAAATCTTATTTTGTTTTTAAAGGAAAAAATGGAAAGCATTTGTAGAAAACTCAACCTTTCTTCTCCAAGATTACATCAGTGTCAGCCTCTCTAGTCCTTTTCTAAAGCCAACTGCTGTTCAAACTTCTGCCAATGTTTTGTTCTTTCTCAGTTTAGAAAGATAAAATCATTCTAGGCCTAGGAGGGAGTGTGGCTCCCCTTCTACTACACAGACCCACTCTAACAGCGCTGGATGGGGAAGCAACATGAAACATTTTTATTCCACTGTGAATAAAGGTACTAACAGGGAAGGCAGAGGACCACTACAGATGGGCCAAGACTGACAAAGGTAACCTGTTTGGTGCTGGCACCCACCTCAGCCTCTACTAACCCTTCCCCTTTTATGATCTTAGATGGCATCAGGTGGAAACAGAGAAGGAATAAGGACCTCCTCATTCAAATACCTCTAAAACCACACACAAAACCATTTAGATGTCTGACACAGAGAGACACTCTGTGAGAGGCACTTTAGGATGAATGTGTTCTGGAGGCAAAGTTCTCCTCCTGTTCCATGCAGTTGTTTTGTTTGAAAAACAGAGGGTTGTCTATAACATGCAGAATTGGGACACACAACATCACTCAGATAAATCCAGTGAGTTTTTCTACAGCTCCTTTACATGGGCAAGAGGCCTTAGGACACACAGCACATGGTTAAAGCCATGGGGTACACAGAGTGGTCATCTCACACTTTGCATCCACAATACATTCACCCTCAAGATGCATCTTCCCATCTCTGCTGTAGTCTTTATTTGGTTAGTAGTTTTAGGGATAGACACACGTGACAACACTAGAAAGACTATAAAGAAGAAAAGGCTAAGACAAGGACATATGAGGTTGGAAAGATGCAATGAAAACTGGCAAAAAGTGTTAATATTAGTAACAAACATTAGAGAGATCTTTTTTTATTTTACCCTGGTGTTAGAAAGTTTCTCTTTCTAGTAATAAAAAGCCCCATCCAGTTTGCAGGCTGTTTTGAGGCTGAGTTTCTACTCTATCCAGTCCACTGAACACAGATGACAGAGCCCACATCAAAGTGATCAAGGTGGGTTTTAGAACCAGTTTGGCCCATCTCTAAATACTACCCATGAATGAAAAAAACTACAAAGCAGGTCCAGAGCAAGCACCAGACAGCAGAGGGAAAACATCTCATGCGGAGTATTAGGAAAAAGCTGAATATACTTGAAAAAAATTAAAGGAAAAACAGTCACAGATCAACAGATCTCCTTGGGAGCCCCTGCACAGAAAACTTCCAGTTAGCAAGTGTTTTGGGCTAAAGCAAACACAACTTTTTACAATCTCATGTCAAGGTTTCTCTACAGAGAAGAGTTAGAGCATAGTCTTCATACAGTAAAAGTTATTTACACATCTGCAAATCCATTCAGAAGCTAAAAGCACTCCCTCAGTTCAAGACTGTTCAGTTTAATCTGTTTTATATTACACCATTGTGTTCTGGCACCAAAACACCTATTTCGGAAGAGCAGTTTCCAGCAGCAAGGACAGTGTGAAAGAGCCTAGAACCTGAGAACTGACAGAACTCAATGCACTAGTTTTATACTACATATTTCCCCCTTGAAATCTCTGCTGTCAGACTGTCCAGAACAGTGTTAAAAATGGCCTGTTCTGCATCAATGCCATCAAAGAAGGTGGTGCTCCCTTGATGTATTTTACTAAGGGTGTCACTGCTGGGCAATGGCAAGAAATGTCAGAAATTAAAGCCTAGGAGAAAGAGGGAAGGGTCCCTTCTTGCACCTGCATGCCCCAGGAACATTCAAGTTGTACAGGGAACCTGCAATGCATTTTCTCTGCAAACACAACACTGCTGTGGGAGGTACTGTGAAGATGGCCAAGGCAGTGCTCTGTGTTTCCTTTCCCTCCACCTCTATCATGTGCCACAGACTGAGGGAATGCCTTCTTCTTCCTTTACAAAGTACAAGTGGATGCTGCCTCTGGCCTCCTTTTGGAGGAGATGGAAAGGGAAGAAAATAGCATCTGTGACTGGCTTCCTCCTTGCAATGACACTTCTGCTTGAGTACAGACTGTTCCGGGCATATTTGCAAAACCAGCTTATGTACATTTCCTTTGCAGCAGCCCCTGGCAATAGGTGTCTGCCTAGCAGAAGGACACTCTTCAGACAGAAACCGTGACCACCTCTGTTAGGTCAGGACAGTACGTGTGACATAACTTAATTTCTTCCTACCCTGAAGGAATGGATTTGGGAAGAGGTGAAACAGGTAAAAGAAACATTCTGGTTTTTTAACAGTATTCCCCATTTTATGTCTCATTATCAAGCACTAGTAATTAAAACTTTCCAGCTATCAGCATGCTCACACCATAATGATGATCAGAACAACTCTGATTGCCAAAGAGAAGTTAATCAGTTTAAGCATTACTGCTTTTAAATCAACTGGCTTGATTCCACCATCACAGGACATAGTTCATTCCACCTGCTACATTTCTGCACTGGCAAAAGCATCACTGGGAGGATCCCCAGCTGCTCCTCTGAGAGCAAATTCCAGAGAGGCTTTCCCAGAAAGCAAGCATTAGGAATTGCCATTGGTGACATTTTATCTCTTCAGGTTGGGATTTCTTATTTTGCTTTTCTTGACTCAGTGCTGAACAAAACCCAGGAGGCAAACACCTACCAGGTCTTTGCCTCTGATTAAGGTATTAATTACATAAACTGGGGCACACTCACAACTTTTACTTAAACAGATCCCCACTTGCCTCCTTGTGCTGCAAACCTTGCATCTCACTTGAGGTGCAATTAAAAACCTATAGGACTCACCAAACGTTGTCCCTGCCTCAGGCCTGCTCACTGATGAGACGATGACAAAGCCGAAGCCCTCATTCTCTCCACGGCGGATTTCCACATCGTAGGGCTGAACCACGGTGCTGACGACCCCGCTGCCCCCACCACCACCACTGCCAATGCCACTGGTGCTGCCACTGCCTGAGCTGACTGTGTTGAGGGAGTTCTGGCTGCCCTGTGGCGTTCGCTTCTCCTCTGTCAGCGAGGCCGGCTGGTTGCTGCTGTGGTGGGAGGAGGCAGGGGATGGAACTTCATTCTCTGCCTTGGGAACTGGGGAGGGGAAGAAAAGAACTGTTTGAGCAGGCTGCACTATTTAGTGCTTGGAAACAGATGTCTACTGAGAAAAGGGTACAAGAAAATCACCTGCTTTAATCTGTCAATCATATCATGGCCATGCTTTCAGATGTCACCACCAAGAGCTCTGCTCTGTGGTGGCACTGCTCACACATGCTTGTTCTTTCCTATGTGTGGTCATGCAGCCAAAGCCTTCCACTGCCAAACTGCAGCCTGGTTAAACCAGTGTAGTGCTGCGTGCTTAGGTGCTCTGTGGCATTTTAAACCGGGATTACAGTATTTCAAAGGTGCCTCCTCTAGCTATCACATCCCCACTTCAGTTATTTATGTACAACCATATGTATGTTGTACATATACATGCACAAGCCACAAGGAGAGACTAATATCTCACAACACCACCTTTGTGTAGTTTTAAATGCAAAGGTATCAATTAGTTAGCACTGATTGCCTTTGATTAATGGGATCTTTCATAGTAACAACCTCTCAACATGAGCAAAACAACATGAACTGAATTTTTCTGGAGAGAACAACCAGCAACTATCATCTGTACAGTCTGGTACAGACAGGGGAAACCATTAAACATTGTTAACATTAATACTGAACAATTATTTAACAGCAATTGATGTTGGAAGGGGTACTGGTTTAAAATCTGATCAGCTACCACAAGGCTTGAAGAAATCTCAAAAAGTTGCTTAGTCCAGACTCTGCTCAAGTGAGGGCCAACTATATTTAATGTCAGATCTGACAGATGTTTGTCTAATGAGCTGTTAAATATCTTTCCAGGCAATCTATTGGTTGCAATATCTGACTTAAAATTTCCCTGTTGCTACGTAAGGCTATTATTTCTAGTGCTATCTAACAGGCATATGGAGAACATATTATTCCCTTCCTCTTTGCAGTGGCCTCTTATAGTCTTGGGGAGTTTAATACCTCCTCCCCCTACTCTGCTTTAAGCTAAAGAATCAAAATTTGTTCAACATTTCCTTTCAGACCATGTTTTCTAGAGTTCTCCTTATTTTCCCTGGTCCTCTGGACTCCCTCCAGTTGGGCTCTCTCCAACTCAGATATGTCTTCCTTGAAGTGCTGGACCATATTGCACTAAGCCATCATCTGCTGGGAAATCAGGAGAGTTTCCCCCTGCCTACATCCCAGTACAGTGTTTTTCTTCACCTGAGCCAACCTCAGTGTAAAGCTCGTGGCCCACAATAACTTCCACTTCTTATTACTCAGCCTGTTCTCTGCAGCCCATTTGTGCAGCTGAGAGCAGCATATTGCACTTGTCCCTGCTGAATAGCTGCCTCCGCGAATCAGGCCATTTCTCCAGTTTGGTGAATCAAAATTAAGATGAAGATCTTAAAAGCATAAGCAAGAAAGTGGATGGCAAACATAATCTAAACCTGTAAAATCATGATGAAAAAAAAAAAAAGGGACTTTAAAATATCCTTGGATAAAAGTCCTGTCTGCACTTACATACTCAAAAGTATGTACAAAATATATAGTATTCTTCATATTAAGAATACAGGAGCATAAAATTCCCCCTACATGAATCTCAAGACAGAAAGTACCCATTTAGGTGAACAATCTTCCTCTACTGGCAAACAGATGACAGGAGGAACAAGGGACCAAAATTCAGGAACAGCCTTCTCTACAAAGTTATGCTGAAATTTAAAAGCCTGCAAACGTAAGGTGAAAGAGGGGATTCTGAATAATCTATCCTAGAGTAAGTATCCACATTTGGAATGATTCAGAAATAGCTCGATCTGCAGTAACATGCCTCTGAATGAAATATTAAGAGAGATCTCATGCATCTAAATCTTTCATGGTAATTTTCAGCCTAGAGGTTATAAAACTGCATAGAAAATCTACACACAAAAACAATACCAAAATTCAACTGCCCTTCCCCTTCCTCCCAAAGCTCTTCTAAACCTTCTCTCACAATGCCAGACCTTGGTCAGGAATTAAAGAGGCTGTCAGAGGAAAGATATAACCTGGCATTTAATCCACATTGGGAAGAAGGAAAGAAATGAGAAGTGAACCTTTATTTATTATTGTGCTCAGCCCTAGATAAGAACACAAAGGTATTTTTCAGGTACTCTTCTAGTCCTAACTTTCACCGAGGGCCTACTTTCCAACCTGAATGTTATTTTGATTCTCTCTAAGATCAAAGTACATCACTGCCTATTTATCTGATGATGCTTAAACTTGAAAAGCTTTTTTTGAGTGAGGTAAAACAAATCTCACACCAAAATGGTACCAGGCAGTGTCACTTCTCTTTGCATCTTTGTCTTTCTGCCAGCTCCCTTTTTTCCATTTAGATCCTACACCTGCACAGTGTGTGCATAATGCCCAGCAAAACTCAGCATACAGAAACCTCTCTAGACCTGTGTAACCTGGTCTAGTGGAAGCTGTCCCTGCCCATGGCAGAAGGGTTGAAAATGGTTTATCTTCAAGGTCCCTTTCAACCCAAACCATTCTAGGGTTCTGTGACAACAAATACATATACCCTGGCCCACCAGAACCAACAATGTTTACAGTTTCCCATCCTGAGGTCACTTGACTACCTGTTAAAGCTTCCCCTGAGCCTGGAACACCAGCTACTACCTGCTCTCTGCCCTTGCCTCCCCTCCTGTGAACTCTTCAAAATCTTTTCCCTCATTTGCAGTTTAAAGGGCGACAATCAAGCTACACATTTATTTTGGGAAATATACAGAAAACACAAGCAGTTGGCCACAGTGTCTGTTTGCTGCATAAGTCAAACTAAAAGTTCTATGTTGCAACTGAACAGTTCCCCATTTTATCAGAAACCTTATGAAGATTGGGAAAGCCAACAAAGAGAGCCTTGACTGGAAAAAAATACTTGAAACTTATTTGATCAGGAACAAAAAAGACTAAAGACAGGCAAAAGAGCAAAAATAATAGTACATCCCCTGAGTTTTCCCAGCATTACAAGGAGAAGCGCTTTTTTCCCTTAGGCTGTTTGTGAACAGTTGGGATCCTGTCAAGAAAATCTACCCCTGCAGGGTGATACTGCAGCCTACCTGTGTAAACCACTTTGCGCCTGACGGTCAGATTGACATGACCTTGTTTGGCTGCCTGTTGCATAAGCTGGACCACAAGCTGGTGTGATTTCCCGACCACAGGCGTCCCATCCACACAGATCAGTTCATCACCCGATCGCAGGCGGCCATCAGCATCAGCAGCACCCAGCGGTACAATGTGACCGATGTAAATCTGAGGAATTAGCGGAGGAGGAGAGAGATAAATGAGAACCTGCTCAACAGCCAGCTGGAAGCAAGGGGCACTTGTAGTTAGGCCTGATTAAGTAGGGACATGAAATTGTTGTAAAATGTCTGCTGGTCAGGAAAGTTGCTTGTGTAAAAGCGGTTCTATGTGAATACAGCACATTGTGAAAATGTAATAAATTGACATCTTGTTTCTTTAGGCACTCCATTCACTCTAAGGACAGACAGCCCTGGGAAATGTGTTCAACCAGACAGTGACCAGACAGAAAGATGGTTAAAGCATTGAGGGTCTTGTCAGGGAAGCTGAGATTGAATTACCCTTTCAGTTGCCTCAAGGGTTTACAAGCTCTGCACCACACACTTGTCCACCAACTCAGTCTTGGTCTGTCTTCAGTGAGTTCAGTGGAGTTACTCTAACATGAAACAAATTCATGATCTCTCTTCCCATAAATGAGCAAAATAATTTTGGCAGGGAAAAACATAGAAATTTATGCTGCCACTATCTAGCTGTGACCTGTGCAGCACATGAAAGGATGACACTTCCCACAGGCACCCGATTTATGGTAAAGAAGTTAACTGAATTCAAGGAGAGAACTGAGCATTCTAAGATCTGAGAACCTGTCATTCTAAGATCAAAATACTTGCAAACCTGACCAGGACACTGTCCTCAGTGTGCAAGGACCTATATGTTTTTGTTTGGTTTACTATTAAAGTAGAAGAAGAGGCCAAACCCATTTCAGTTATGGAGTTGTGAGGTGTTTTTTTTGGAGGGAAGGTGGGGAGGAGATGCAGGATATATATAATCCACTAACTATTTTAGCAGTGATGCTACAGCATACTTCTGCACATCTGTACATTCTACTGCTGTGTTCCTGAAAGACGTCACAAGCTCAAACATGATACTCACGGGTTCTCCAGGCTCATTTCCACCTAGAATCCTAAATCCAAACCCAGTTTCTTTTCTCCATAGAAAGATATCCTGCTCTTGATAATCTGGAACTGAAGGGAAAGAAGAAAAACTATAATTTTTAATCGAAATACCCCACCTTTTTACCCAAATCAGGACTACTCAGATGTACATAAAAGGATCTGCCATGCAATTTTAACCTTTAAATGAGGTGGTCTTGAAGACCACCTCATTTTTACATAGATACATAACTATGGACACTTACAGTTTTAAATGCTAAAACATTATTATTTAAATCACTATTGAAAGTTATGCAGTGGTGTCTACTTTCTAGGTATCTAATTGTGACTTTGCCATTTATTTATCACTATATTTCTTTCTGTCAATATTAGCATCATTACCCAGAGCAACAGCCTCTTCCAAATCATCAATAAATAAATGTGTACAACAGAAAACTACTCTGCCAGAAACAATACAGCTGCCTCCTCTTTCATGGGAGACAAAAGAGCCACTTGTTATGACTTCTACTGTTTAATTAACTTTCCCAGGCATAGTTTGCTATCTGTCTACCAACTCTGCTTTAAATAACTATGGGACAGATCCCCATTTGGTGTAAATCAGAAGGGCTCCACTCAAAACAATGCAGCTCTCCTGACTCTCACTTGCTCGCGTACAGGCTCTGCAAAAGCACTGATGAGATAAAATGAGCTGGAAACATAAAAAAGCCCAACCTCACCCACTCATTAGTATGGAACACCAGCAAGGTTTTTACAATGAATATTGCATACAGTGAAGTACTAACCTTGAAGCGCTGTTGAACAGTAATGTTTTATATTAACTTACTCATGCTTGCTTTCATCCCCTTTTTAAAAATGCAGAACTAATTGCTAACATTATATCATATCAGAAGATAACTTCAGGTTCATTAAATATTTATTGGATAGTCTTGGTAACATTGACTAATTTTGTAATGATCCCCTCCCAAAATTTATAATTGATATCAATAAAAAGCTGTTCCTTTACCAGTCAGCTGCCTATAACTTCAGCAAAGAAACCAAAGTATATCGTTCAGGAATCCAATTTAAACAAGTGCATACTCAGACATAGGATGCAGCACATTTAATGAAACATCATCTAGCTTTCTGCATCTATGAACAAGTTGTTTTCCAGTGGCATCAGTGAATGTCAGATTGGGCCCTAATTGGATTTGTCTGTGCTTATTGTGCAAAAATTGGGGTCTGCTCTGGTGCTTGTCAGTGTTAAGACTTTTGGTTACCTCTGAGGGTCTCTCTTCAATATAACATGAATTGAAGAACTGGAAATACTAAAAATTAAACAAATAGGTGAATGCTAAGGTACAGATGCCTGCTTTGACATTTTCATTTAAACTGGCTTTACAGATAATATTTTCACATTTTAATTACCTGCAATTATAAGCTAAGCTTAACACCCGTGCCCTCACTGAATTAGAGGCTGATTTTTGTCCAGACACAATTACAGAGTGTTAGGGTGATGAACATGCCAGGTGCCCGTGTGGCTCATCTCTTCTGGCTGAAGGCAGCTTGCCACGCACAGAGACATGCAGCACAACAGAATTCAGACAATGAATTAATTGCTGTTTGTCACTGCCTTCAGCAAGGGGAGTATGACAAGCAGACACAGTTGGGAGCATCTCTCCAGCCCTTCACAGGCTATTTTGGCAAAGGCTCGCCCCAAACAATTAATAGTGTGTGTTGGATCTGTCAGCGGTAAAGTGGCTTCTGCAGAGAGTTCCTGCATGGGCCCATGTCCTCAGCACCTCTCAACACCTTCCCATTTGTCACCCCTCCAGTCTCCCTGAATGATGCCATATGTCCATGGTTTGGGTCCCAGCTACACAATTAACGCCGCTGGAGGGAACAGCAGGTGAGGCTGGACCAGCCTCATCAGACCAAAGCAACAAAAATAGACAAGTCTATCCCCAAAGAAGCCAGTTCTTTCACATAGTGCTCCTCCCACTGAAAGGATTATGGCGAGGTGGAACACAGATACAACAGACATACAGACAACAAACCCTTACACAGAACGAGTACAAAGCTCCTTTTACCACTTTTTGCAGCAGCTCTGCAGGGCAGTGATTCACTGGCACAATCCAGAACACCCATCCACCCCAGAGCTTCAGAGGTGAGACCCTCTGAGGTTCCATACTAGAGCACTATTTTAGGTTCTCCCATTATTCAGCTGCATTTCGTAGGA
Organism: Rhipidura dahli; assembly: GCA_013399225.1. NCBI lineage: Eukaryota > Metazoa > Chordata > Aves > Passeriformes > Rhipiduridae > Rhipidura > Rhipidura dahli. Next base: position 2,389,084 of record VXAC01004986.1, on the reverse strand, counting down.
ACTACTTTCCTTACTTAAAGGGAACATGGTACTGCTGAAACTTTGTTGAAAATGAATGAAAAATGGCCTTTAGAAATCATTCACTGCAACCCTGCACCTTGACTGATCTAAAGCATGTCTGACTGATAAAACATGTATGTAGCCCAGATGGGTAGAATTTAACAGCAGCGTGCTTGTCCCAAATTAAACCAGACCATTTGGAGAACAGTGCAAAAGTGGTAAGAAGAGTTCTGTGAATGGCTGCAAAGGTGGGTGACGCAGCTCTGCTGATGAGCCATGTGGGCAAACTCAGGAAGGAAACAAGAACACAATACACCCACCCTCTGCCATCTATGCCATCCAGCCAGGACAGTAAAGCCAGACTTTGCCCCTTGGTGGCTAACCTTGGCATATGGCCCTGCCAGACTCCCTTGGTGATGAAGAGCCCCCCACCACAGAGCAGCAAGGACACCAGAACAAGACATCACAAGACACAGATACGTTCTCAGTGCAATCTTACATTCTCCAAAACTTGTGGAATTGATTTCTCTCTCTCTCTCACCCTTGCTCAGTCCAGTTGCAGGTGAAGGTGACATAGCTGTAATATTAATTTTACAATTTTGCAAACCTTAATGTATCTGCTTTCTTATTAGTTCATTTAATTAATTGTGACTTTATGGGTCATGTTAGGCTTTCATGCACAATTTGTTAAGGTTATAGCTACTATGGTTAATGACATACTAAGTTTCACAACTCTCTGCACATGCCTGGGCACATGTAGATATAAAATACACACATATTTGAATTTATATATTTATGAACATGCATGCAGGTATATTTGAAAAACCTCCTTTTTTCTTCTTAGAGGAAAAATTTCTGTGAGCTTAAATATACTTTTCTTCAAAAAACTTTTCACCTTCATGACACAAGTTAGTTTTCCAAATGGAAATATCTTTGTCTAATACTAAAAGAAATTCTAAATACGTGTGGATGAACAATGATCACAGTGCTTAATTACAGATCATTTAAATCAAACTCTACTATGCAAACTTTAACATGTTATATACAATAAAAATCTGCCTAGTGTGACATCAGTTTCAACGTAAGATGGGTTCAAGAGTGATCAGTATGAGTTTGCTTTAGTCACTGGCTCATTTGAGGCAGCAGCCCTTTCAGTGACTCATAGCTTGGCAAAGCACAAAACATTAAAGGCCCAGATTCAGCAAAGTATATGAGGACGAATCTGAAATTAGGAGTGGGCAGTCTCACTGAAGCTGATGGAGAGTTTCAGAGCTGAAAAGTCCTGCAATTTAGCCACAGACCTCATAAGGTTCCATATTTGCAAGAAATCCATTTTCTAAACTATCCCAATGCAGGAGAATTACATTTCTTTTGTCTTTTGCCTTTAACGAAACCTTTGAGGTGGCATGGAAAGATTTTGAAAGATGGCTTCAGCGGAGTTCTTGACAAGATGAACAAGCTCATGTGACATGCTGGGAGTACCATGGTCGTTTTTTGCAACACATTCTCCAAGGGCATGGATACATCTGTGTGCCCAAGAGTACCACTGCAACTGTTTGTCTACTATTAATACAACAGAAGGACATAACCCTACCAAAGGACTTTTACTAACCATCATCTTTCAAGTCAGTCTGATCAGAAGGCAGCTGCAATTTCGGGAGAGTATTTTTCTTTTCTATTTTAAGGGGAAAGTATCTAAGGTTTGTGTTATTGTGCATATATTTTTAGTTCTATGTAATTGCCAGTGAACAAATATGCTAGGGTCAAGACTTGTTTGTATTATTTTAATTAGATCTGGGGAGAGAAAAATCCTCCCAAACAAATTATGTGCCTGAAAATAAAATTCAAATACTAACGATTACTTCAAATATTTTAAAAGCTTTAAAAATTCTCTATCGTGTTCTGCTTTACTTTTAATTAAAGGCTTAAGTCCTTCAAAGGGATTCATTAACACATCTGCAATTCAGATTAATTCATTTTGTCACTGCTGTTTTGACAGATGGCCATATGTAGGATAGGGTATTTTGCAAAGCAATCAGGCCACATGAGAAAAATCTGACAACAGATTGTGTTAATCTTTAAGGAAGTTTAATAATACATTGAAAAGTAAAAAGCATATTATAAAAATATATTTCAATAAACAGTGTGAGGTTTCTGAATTGTGGTACTCTGCTAAGCCATTCAATTGCTGTTTCTGAGTGCTCTTCAAGTACGTCATTCCTGGATCTTGGAACTGCTTCAGCTTTTAAACTGTAAGGGTTTGTCCTTCTCTCTGATTCCTGTACACAACACCCACGAGCAGCAATGAGTTACCCATAATGAGGAGCTCAGGCAGCTAAAACTCAGCACCAGCAAAGAGTGCATTTGTTACCACCACCAAATGCTCTGTTTTCACATTCTCACAAAGACGGCTATTCTCAAACGTCCTAATCCAGCAAAGACTGGTAACTTTGGGCCAGATTGCAGCAGAGCATCTGAGCTCAGCCCTAGCCTTAAAGCCACCCTTTGGGTTTACAGCTTGAAAATAAGCTCCCTTGGACCCGAGCCCAAACACTCAGCACTTTGCAGGTCTGATCCCCTCACCCCAGGGAGCTCCATATGAAGGAACTTTAACCTGCATTTCTGGAATAAAGTTGCAGTTCTAATCGGCTTTCCCTCAGCCAGAGACCAGAAACAGTGATGGAGCCTTTGCTTAGCTTTGCATTATTAATTCTAGCTTCATTTTTATTCTTTTTTTTTTCTGTTTCCCTAAACAAGCAACATTCTGCTCTCCCCCGCAGAACTAGAACACTTTCTGATATTAAGTTGCATTGGGTAAATAATAAAAACACATGCTTTTACACAATTATGGGTTAGCTGGTGCTTTTCAACCTAATTGTGCTCTACCAACGACTTCAGTGAGACACGTCACATAAGGCAAATACAGCCTTTTTTAATGAAATACTGATCCAAAGACAACTCATGTAGAGGAAGAACGAATTTTATAAATTCTGAAAAATTAAAATGTTGCCTTTGCTTTCTGTGTCTACATTCTTGTTATTAATGTAAGTAACAGTGGGATGCATTCCCAGAGAAAAAGGCAGTATGTATTCATTACCGATTCAGTACTTCTTAGAAATATCCTAGAGAGGACAAATCTATATATTGTATAAAACCTCTTTACATTATTATTTTTAGATGAAAAAAAATCTGTCTGGGCTGGAGTTAATGAATTCATCTTCTTGTGTCAACTGCACTTGAAAAATTGCATTATGTTCTTTTTATGCTCAATAATTCCAAAAATAGGAAAAAATAAAACACTTAAGATGACCTAATGCTCCAAAATTCTGTCTTTTTAAAATTCATCATATACTTCAATACAAAGGGTTGTTGCTGCTTTCCCATCCACTTGTTGAAGATTCAAAACCCTCTCTCTCAAAAGAACATTTTATAACCCTTTTCAGGCTTTTTTAAAATGTAAGGCCAGCAATTAACAGTGGGCAAGCCCTGGCATCAGTAGCAGAAGAGCTGTGCTGGGGCTCCTCAGGTAATGGAGCCTTCTAGAACCCACCAAATGCCCTGGTTACTTGATGTGTCACCCACCCTCAGCTCTGGCACAAGGGTGACATCCTCCTACTGTGCATTAGATATTCACTTAGCTCTGCTCACACTTACATCAGAAAGTTGCAGAGAGTCACACCCAGCACCCAAAGCTATGGATGTCATTGGAGATGACAGTCCCAAAGCCTGAAGGAATGGGTGTCCAAGTAAAGGAGAAAGCATTGACATGACTCTGTTCCCACCAGCCAAAGGTGACACTGGAGTTAAATGCAACTGCAGCTGGGTAAAAACATGAAGAACAGCACACGTGGAGCTGACAGAAAGCGAAACTGGAATCCCCAGGGAACGGTTTCTTCCATCACACACTCTGATGCTCAGTGTCAGCAGAGTTCCCAACAAATGACCCGAGCCACGCACCCAGTGCTTGGGCAACACTAGGAATGAGTCTCAAAGGGATGATTCAGGTTCATAACAAAGGAAAAGAAACACAGTGCTTTACCCCAAGCCCTCAGGGCAGCAGAGCCAGGCTTCAGCTGTGAACCACAGACTCCATTTATGAGACTGGTGATAAATAAGGGCTTGGTGAGGGAAGGAAGAGCTGACCACTGACCTCTAAATAAAACCACTAGTCATGCTTTGGGATCAGACCACAAAAGTAGATGGAGCATGTCCAACTCCATTTTTCACTTATCTTTCATGCTTTTCTTCACACTTCATTACCCACAAAAGCCATGTCACTAGCAAAGAGTGCAGGCTAATCCCCAGGGAATGTGTTTCACTCCGGCTTAGGGTTGGAAATTCATAGGCTCTTGGACACTTCTAATGGTTTAAAAGGAGACATGACCATATCACGCTTCCACCATTCTCTAAAAACCCCCTATCTATGAAACTAAGAAATCTCAAAAACACCTTCCTGGAAGGGAACAGCAATGGGATGAAAAGGTCACAGAAAAGCACCAATGTTCAAACAGGTCTCATCTGGTAGAAGAGGAAGGAGAAGGACTGAAACAGTAGAAGAGGATCAACCTCAGTACAGAGATGCTGGACTATGGAAAGGTGAGACAGGGAAGCTGAAGGGGTGTAGCAGATCCCAGTCTAGCAACAGGCGCAAGCAATGAGGACTGTGGCACAGGAAAAGATGGGGTATGGGAAAGCAGCAGGTCAAGAGACTGTGAAATGGCCTCTGGAAGGGCTCTAGTCCCAGCCAAAGACAAAACCTCTACAGGATAACTGCAGCCATTGAGGAAAGAGGAAGGATTTAGCACATGGCATTGGAGGTGCCACAGAAGGGCAACTGCTTGCCTGTGCACTTCAGGGTTTCTCCAGCGCAGTCTTGGGTTTTATCAGGAAAGACAGGCAGGAGTTAAGGCTGCTAAACTGATACTAATGACTAATTAGTATGAGTTAAACAGTTAATTAGAAATTAGCTAAGTCGCTGCAGGGTGTCAGGCAATGGCAGTACAGTGCCAATGGGAACCACATGGGCTGGGCAGCAGGAAGACCAGTGCCATGGGACATTTGTCCACGCAGGCAGGAGAAGGAGGAGCTCTGCCCACAGTTCTGTAGGGCTCAGGAGTCACTGTCCCTCAGCTTTCAACCCTTTTTCCTATTTCAATGAGCTGCATGTACAAATTCTGTCACTGCACTCTGCAGATCAGCATGACCTGGCCCAAGAGCCCGCAGGGTCAGTACACCTAATCCTTAGGAAAGGATGGGAAGGGAAGCAGTGCACAGAAGCAGAAACACCTACAAACTGCACTGCTGAGACATTCAATCCAGAGATGCATCTTCAGCCAAGAAACTATGACTCATAATTTAATTTTTCCAGGATATAAGACTTCAAAGTGATTCATTTGGTCAGAAAAAAAAAGTCCTACCATTTTTCATTCGGAGGTAAAGGTTCATTTCTTACTGATTTTATCAATTTCCAGCTAGCACAAGAAAATCAAACTGCAGGTGATACTCTCAGAGCACCAAGACTTTGAAGCTCCCTTTTCTGTAACTAAAGTAACTACTGCCTTTCAAAATGAACATAATACTCTAACTCTTTAAGAAGTTTTTATAGATGTGATCATCTTCAGCAGTGCAATTAAGGCAGAGCCAATGTGTTTATTTTGTTTCCAGAGAAGAAACTGATTGAAACCATACTTAAAGTCTTGGAGCAGAGTCAAAACCATGCAGCACTACTAGCCAAGTGTGCAGATTATTAATTGCCATAAAAGCCACTTACAATATGCATTTAATATCTGTATTGTAAAGTATCCATTCTGGTCAAAGTAAAATGGCTCAGCTGGATTTTCTCCTCCCCAGGGTGAGGCTGAAAAGACTGATATGAATTTCAGTAAACTATGTACTTCCCCTCCTTAGTGAAATTCCTATGCATATCAGATAACCCCAAAAAAGAGTTTAGGATCTGGATAACAAACTTGAGTATTCTCCTTCAGCCTAATTTAAAAGTAATAAAAATAAATAAAAATATAGGGTGAAACACAGTCTTTAATTTTAAAGGGATTTTTCATATAAAGCTTTGATCTAAGAGTCCTTTCCTAGAGATGATCTAAATCCAACCCTCATGAGAAAGCAAACTGCAGCTCTACCAAGTGGATCACATTGACAGATCCCAAATTAACCAGCGGAAGCCTTAAATTTCCAGTAGAAACCGAAAAGATTCAGTTCTTTGCAAAGAAAATACACAGGGAGCAGCTGCCGTAGCCGTAGCCTTAGCAACTACACCTGCTTCATACTCACGTCGGCTTTCATACATGCTCCTGGACTGGGCCCAGATTTTGAATGGATCTGGCTTTTTCTGCCCCGAAGTGTCCGGCTGGTCAGCGGCCGGTGCTTCTGGGGCGGCGTAGTCTGGCAGCACCTGGGTGCTGTGCGCGGGGGACGCGGTGTGCCCGCTGCGGTGGCTCGAGACGCTCTGCTGGGAACTGTTTTGGCTGTCTTTCCTTTCAAGTGGTTGCTGTAAGGAAGAGAGCGAGTGGAAAGAGAGAGAACAGACGGTTATTGGTCGCTGAGTGGGTGTTTTCCATCAATTTTTCTCCCTTCTTTGATCAGGCTTTTCTGCATGCACATAAGTAAATATATAAGTCACAGTTTTGCTGCTACCCAGTTAATGTTGGGTACAGTTAAAATCTCTGGTGACAGATTCTGATAGGCAGACAGACAGAGATATACAAAACAAAGTAATTTATCATTAAAGAAAGAAAGCATTTTTCCATCTCACACATAAGACAGATCTAAATCTCATTATAGGTTACTAGCTTCAGTGCACTTATTTTTTCCTGAATTAAGGCAGAAAATCCCAACGACCATTTATTCAGATAACATTTGGGTCTAACCTGAGCCTGAAAAAAAATGGAAAAACTACCAGATTTCACTGTGAAAATTTAAACTGTCCCTCTAAAACACATTCAAGCACAGCCCATACTATGCAAGTAGTACACTTCTTCTCTACAGCTCTTGAAACTCCCCACATTACAAGTGTGGGGACAACAGAGTACCCCTTTAATGGCTCTGCTCCCCAGAGCATCCAAGTGATTTTTGCAGACCTTAACAAATGTGAAAATGTCTATTTGAAGTTTGATTTGTTTTAATTAAGTATATTAAAACAGGAAAAAATGCATCCATTTAAACTCAGGACTTATTCCAAAGTAGAGTGCCAAGAGTTCTGTCTGCTTAATATTTAGCTAAGCAGGGTATATAGTTCTTAACTCAAATTCACAACAGTGTGCTCAAATGAAGCACAAGTCACATTTGCATTGCCATGATTTGTATTACTCAATATGCAGCAAAATTCTCAGCAAGAGTTCCCCACACTATGCAGCAAAGGCTTTTTAATGCTCTTTTGAGATGACGTTAGACTGACACCAAAGTTGAGTGCAATCTCCCACCTGCTCTGGCACAGGGAACTGTGTTCCCAGGGCTGCTGTGACACAGAGGGTGGCCAGAAAAACAGCATCCCACATGTTTTCCAATGTTCACTATTTCCCAGCTAAAAGGGGTCAGCCACTCACACCAATAAACCTCAGGTAGAAATTCAAGCCTCCTGCTGGCAGAGGGTACCTGAAAACATTCCGACAGAAGTGCTTTCAGGTACTTCTCTCTAGGAACCCAAGATGGGGTAGGGAGAGAAACCAGCAGACACAGACTGGATCAGCATGGGGGGCTCACTGGCCACAGGTCTGGGCACCCCTTGGCTCACTCTGAACACAGGACCCAGGCAGCTAATGCTCCATCATAGAACAGCTGAATTAATTACAGAGGAGAAAGTCACCATACAAAATGCCCTCTTTTAGAGTCTCAAACCCCCAAAACCCAAGTAAGATTATTGTTAAGTTGCACATACTCCAGCTTTATGCTGAGAAAAAAATCTCAGCTTCAACAGCCCAAATAATTTTGACCTCTCAGCCTTACACTGGAGTTGTTGATCCACTACCAGCATCTTTTTAAAGGATATCTTGATTGACTAGAATGTGAAATTGCCTTTGTCCTTTAAAGCAACTTTGAACAAAGCTTACCTGCTGTGATTACTCATCTGCAGACTTTCAAATACAAATATCCGAACCAATTTCCAACATTTTTAGCTTTTTAAGTGGTAAATGAAGGTAATTCACATGCAGCCCTTCAACTTTTAATGAAGCCATTTAAAACAGCTATGCTGGGGATAATCAACTTAAAAAAATTACATCTCTCAGTCCAGCCATCTGGATTGGTTTGTTTGGCCAAACTACTAAAATAACTACAGGCATTCTGTTGAAACTTCAGGCCAGTCTCACTGGAAATAGCTGGTTACAGAATGTGGACTACAGGGACTAAAATTTGAAGCTTTATTTAGCCTTTACAGAAATAATAAGAACTCTCTGAGAGCTTTCTGATTTAAAAGGAAACAAAGTTTAAACTTCAAAAAGTGCTCTCACTTTGTGATATGAAAGGTTTAAATTTTGAACAAACGATGAATTCTGTTTTGTATTTGGATTGCAAATGGAAGTGTCAGCATATCTCAAGCAAAACTACCTCTAATTAAACTAGAGTTGCAAAACCAGGTATTTTTCAAGAAATGGGTGATAGCTACTTTAGCAGACAAGAGATTTTCCAAAAAATAACTCCTTCAAAAATCCTAAAATATCTCTATTTAGGAGTTTGAGAGGGGATCAGAGTAAGGGGAACGTAACCCTGGTAATAAGGAATGTATGTAATTAAATGATTCAAGACAATATTTATCAACTTTCACATTACCAAAGGAGGCCAAAAAGGTTTGGGGCCAAACTTCTTTCCACATGTTGTAGTAGCTTCAGCACGTCATGCCCATAAGGAATTGCAGGGGTCTGACCATCCTGGTCCCTGCCATGGGGACTGCTCAGATGAAGTTTGTGTCTTGGTACATGTATAGCTTTCCCAAGAGGGTTGAGCTGACCAAATGCCAATGAAAGAATGGCTTGTCCATCTCCTGCCTTGTGCCCAGCTTTAGGGCCAATCCTCCTGGCTTTGAATCTTACTGTCCAGCTTGCTCAGTTCACATGGGCAGGAAAGCAGCAGATGAGTACAGGGTCTGGCTGGTGACAGAGAAGGAGGTTCTGACCTCACTCTGAGGTGCTGATCATGGTTTTTAGTGTCAAGCAAAGCACATCAGCTGAACTGTATTGACTTCTAACAGAAACTACCAAGAACATGGGGCACTGAACTACTTGAGCCAGTAAGAGCAGCCCTGATTCTTGAGAGCCCATGATCTTCTCCAGAGCTGCTGATTAGCATCAGTGGCTTGCCAGAAAGGCCTTTACCAAAAGTGGCTAGCAATCAAGACTATGGTGACTACCTTGAGTCCATTTAGGCAGACAACACTTAAAAACATATGATGAAATAAAACAATCACCTTGATATTGTTTTACAGCCATGACAAAATAAATATATGGGAAGATGGAGCTTGTCACACCCTACTGAACCCCTTGGCTCTGAATGAAAAGGGATGTCTTGTACAGACTTGCTGTGGAACCAATTTCGCTTCTTGAAAAAAACAGGACATTGGCAGAGACCCTGGTGCTGTTTATCCACCCAAAAAAATGTGGCAAATCTCTTGTCCAGGAGTTCCTTGTGCATAGGAACTGCATTTTTGGTCACAAGTCAGCTATGCTGACAATGCATTTATTTAAATCCAAAAGAAAAAAAATCAAACTTTTGGAAGAGCTTAGCACTTTATCCCCCCTGCAGTGATCCCATCTTCTGATGATCTAGGTGCAGATTTTGTGCTGTAGAGCTCTTTGGAGAAGCTGATCCTGGCAGCAACAGCAAACTGAGCTGGAAATGGGAATCTTTGCCCCCTTGTGGAGTATTTTGATACAAGCAACAAGAGAAAAAAAAAAGAATAAAAAAGTTTGTTTTCATCCATGTTATACCAAAATAATTGCAGGAGAAATAGCTATACTAGAAAATTTCCATGCTTAAAATGTTTATCTCTAGATGGTCAATACAAAAGTATTATCCATTTTCATCTAAAAATGAATGGGAAATTAAAAAAAAGGGGCAGGACAGAGAGCTGGAAAGGGTTTTTTTACTAATTTAGCTTTTTCACCAAGGTTGAAAAAGTCTCCTTAAATTTTGGGAAGAGCAAAGTTTGTCAGAAGATACACGCAGACTGACAAATACAGCCCAGCAAAACTGAGCTGAAGGCAAGAAAACTTCCCAGGCTATGTCACGGCCCCAGCACCAAAAAACCTCTTCAAGGGGCTTTAACATATTATCACAGCCAGGAGGTACCAACAGCCTGAAGCTGGCCTTTGGGGAATGTGGGACTGGAGGCTGAGAACAGAAAATAGGACTCATTTAAGGAAGAGCAGCCACTGGCAGTAAGCAGGGAACGTGTCTGGGCTTTGGGAAAGCATATGAGGGAACAAGAGAGGGCTCATCTCTTGAGCAAAGCAGAAGAGTGTGGATACCTTAGTCGTGACTTCCCCAATACACAGGAAGAAACAAAAAACAAGCACAAGTTAAGATCAAAGCCAACTGCTCCCAGCCTCAATGTGTGCTGTCCTCTAACCTCAGCTTATTATACAAAGAATGCTGAAAAACAGTCCCAGTGTGTTGAGCAAAGGGCACGGGGGAAATGGGGAGCACATCCCCCCAAACCCCACAGCTGTGCTGTGCTGGGGACAGTCCCTGGCACACGGCTCTGATGGCAGCTCCTGCATTCACCCCATTGCTGCCAGTGCAGCACCAAACTGGGAGTGCCTGGGATTCAGGGCATCCCTGGGAAACACAGGGGCAGAGTTCAGGGAGAGGGTATCCCAGACTGGGACCATGCTGGTGGGGCAGGCCTGGCTCTTGCCTGCCATGACCGAGAATCCTCATGGCCAAGAAGGTCAAGCTAGTCTCTCCCCTTCCCGCAGTGGAGCAGCAGCCCGTCAACAAACCAAGGCAGGACAGCCTTAGACACACCCACTTCCCTGCTTCTGACTGTCACCTTGGCTACACGAGCTCTGGGGTTGGTGTAAATCCACCCGAGAGCCCGAGGTTTCCTCCTCTGCACACAGATGCTCTGAAGCACTTTGCTCCAGGTTTCCATGCTCAGCCCCTGCACGTCAGCAATGCCTGGGGAGGAAGGAGCGGCTGCACCGGCTCTGCCACGCTGGCTCTGCCCTCCGAGGAGTGGCCGGTCATTAAAGCTGCCGCACGGTGCTGCAGTGAGTACAGCATCGCCGCTAATTGCGCTGCCAGCCATCCTGTGTGCAGCCAGGGGAACGGGAGGCTCTGCTTTTTGGGAATCCTGCGTTTTAGCAGCAACAGCACCGCCTACGATTGTAGGAAAAATTACTGAAGGAACCCTGAAAAGGCTTGGGAGAGGCACACGAAGGAATGTCAGCTTTCCCCAGGCTGACAGGCTCCTCAGAGCAAACAGCAGAGAGAAATCTGCTGTTGCATAGCTACACCTGTTTGTAAGCAGCCTCTTTGTTCACCAAGGTGGGATTATCCTGACATGGATTTCCACACTACTCAGATTTTCACCGCGCATAGCTGTCAAAGAGAGAGGTGCCTGACACAGCGGGATCCCGCTTTGCCCAATGCCAAATGTGCATGTGGCAAAGTGAGAGCATCCATGCTTTGGAAAGACCAAGGCTCATGGATTAGGGCTGGTTTAATGACAGAAGTCGGAATCTGGATCGCGTGCAGCCAATCCTGCTCTGACCAGGGGGAAAAAGTGGAGGCAGAGAATAGAAATGTGCCAGACATGTCTGTGTTTTACACAGTTGCTTCTGTTTCACCGAAGGCTGAAATAACCCCCACATGTGACAGCAGCGAGCGGGCAGGGGCTGACAGGGCTATGATTTGCGAGGAGCACACCCTGCACTTCTGCCTCCCAACATTAATATGAGCTGACAATGGTAGAGGCCTGCGCTCACATGACTTTAATCAGCGCTGCCCTCAGCTATCAGAATCACATTAATTATTTCAGGGCTTTTTTTTTGGATGAGCAGAGAGCTCGTATTAAAAGCAAGAGCCCTCTGCTCAGCCGCTTCCTAAACCTCTTGCCCAGGTTTGTGGTGAGGTGGGCTGTGCCCAGCTGCAGGTTTTGGCACCACTGGGGAGTGTCAGTGAAGTTTCACACCATCTTACAGCACGGCAAATACTTCATTTGCTCTGCTTCCCCAAAGCTCCTGGCAAAGAATTCTGTCTCTCCCTCGCTCTCAACAGATAACTGCAAACTTTCAGGCTTTAGGTATTTAATTCCCTTTAAAAATAAAACATTTCTTTTTGTTGCATGCAAATAGCACATTAATTCCTTCCATAATAACATTCCTGGAGCTTTAATGATACTTTAGATCACGTCTTCTGTGCTGCTAGCTAAGATGCCATCCAGGTAACAGCTTTACATGAAAATACGTTTGGGGAGACAAGAAAATATTTTTCTGTTGTTGCTTTTTTAAAAAATGAGGAATCTCACACCTGCAGCACAACCCCACTCAGTATGGAAATGCCTCCAGAGCCTGCAGTCCAACAGCAGACTGTATTCCCCGGGAACTGTAACCATGCTCTGTTCATGCTTTTTCTCTCCCAACAATGTGTATGCTTTCTCATTCTGTTAATACTTCAGCCAAGGGTACTCAAGAAAACTCAGGGAGTTAATGGAAAAGGCTGGTGCCTATGAGGACCCGACAGGAATTGCTATCCGGCAAGAAGGTGGAGCCTCCCACCTTTCCAAAAGGAAACAATAGCTTTTTTTTTTTGGTAAGTTAAACAACAGAGAAGCTCATCTGTCAGGGAAGTGGATTGTAAACCTGATGCTTTATTTGCAAACAAGTCCTCCTTCCATACTGCATTTCTCTCTCATCTCCCCATGCAGCAGAAGCCATGCAAGGTAATCATGGTTGCAACAGAAAGACAACTTAAAACAATTGAGACCCAGAAAGCAAACAAGCTGAACTCATGCTTTTTTCCTTCAAAGCAGACAAACAGACAGAAATAGTAACTGAAAAGTGCTTACCGACTTTGGGCTCTTCTTTGGGACTGGAAGTCCTGAAAAATGGCAACAAGGGAAAAATAAACATTAGCATTAAGCGCTACCTTCCCTTAAAGAAAAATCCCTAGGTGTATCATCCGAACGTAGCCATCTGCAGAGTTATGTCAGCTTTCGCTCTCACATCGGAGTTACCAGTCTGTTCATATCGAATCAAAGCCCAGGGAGAGGGAGAGGGAGCGAGAGCCGGGGAAGAGGGAGCGGGGGGAGAGCTCTCTCTGCATTAGCTATGCTGACTTGTGCTGCAGCAGCCGGGAGGCTGCGAGAGAAACCCACAGCCCTCGGCTGCTGCTGAAACCCAGCGCCTGGGCAGAATCTCAAATGCTCCCCTGGATTACAGGAGACTTAGCTCACAATTAAGCCAAGGCTCTTTCCTTTTGACGCGATCGGCTCGGTGATTTTATTGGACCAATCGCAGTGGTGCAGGGGAAACAGGTTGATTTTTTAAAAAGTATTCCTCTAGAAATTGATTTTTGAACGGCAAATGTGCATTAGTCTTGAGCAAAGGAAAACAAAAGCATGAGGAAGAATAAGCTTTTCTCCCTAAAAATATGAATGTCACTGAAAACACACATTTTCCTTCATGTCCACCCTAAGTGTAAATCTTTGAAGCCTGATATTTTATCTCTTAGGTACAACAGAGAGCTGCAGCTTGAGAACAGCACTGCTAGTGTCCTGACCCCTGGGGGAGATGTTAGGGAGCTTGGAGAAGGGGGGCTTACACAGGTTGCAGGTGATGTAAAGTAACAAACAACTGGGAGGGCACCAGAGAAGGTGTTTTCAAGGACAATTCTGCACACTGAAGCAATGTCTTACTCAGTCTGTGATGAGCTTGAGAACTCAAGTGAGATTTCAATCAACTGCTTGTGCATAGAGCCCAGTTGCCAGCAGCAAAGGAGACACTTGTCTGGGGATTTACCTACAATGCAGGCAAAGCTCTTTCTTGAGGTCAAGACCTCCCTTTTCCCCTCGCTGTTGGAAGAGAGAGGAAACCCCCTGCATTTTGCTCTGTGTGACACTCCAGAAACAAACATAAACCAAATCACAGATAACACTCCACATTAAGTGCTCAGTAATTCAGATGTTTGAAATCTGCTTTTGTCTTTAGGATGTGATTTATGTGGCATTTATACTGCATTACATTTTCTACTTTATGCCTTTTTTGTATTCTAAACCCCATGCCCTCATCTAACTTTTACACAAAGAATAAAATAAGCAATGCAAGTGAATTACAAATCTGTTTAGGAAGATGCTTATTTTAAAGTAATTTGGGAGATGTTAGCACTGAATAGGGAAGATCCACAATTAAAAATGATAACTGGAGCTCACTTTCCTGCTGTTTCAGACTGGGATGCATACTGTAATGACTTTTAAATGAAGTATTTTCAAGATTTTGAGGAATATCTGTGCTTTGCATGTCACTGTGATGCATTCCAAGCCAATAACTGATACCCCTCTAGGCAGTGATTGATTGAGGGACAATGAAACATCAACTGTTTGAACTAAACAATCAAGAGTGCAGCTTCATTTCTGCTGACAGGGACTGTGTTTGCATAATACCCTTGAAGAGGAAAACACTAATAACATTCATGGCAAGTCACATTTTTAAGAGGCATCATTTATCACAGAGATACACACAGAGATAGAGATTTTCCTCTCTCTCTCTCTCCTTCCACATGCATGCACACATATTTACTCTCCCTTTCCAAAAGATGCTCTTTCCTATTAAATCAATAGATAGAAGAGATCCCCATGCACACACACACCCTTAACAGACCAGCATGAGACAGAAAAGATTTAACAACATTTTAAGTGTTCCCCCGCAAAAAATAAAGTGGAAATGCAGGTGAGCTGCTGGGTCAAATTGTATCATAATTCAGTCTATTGCATCACAAGTTAAAATTTAGAAAGTATGAACTACTGAACAAATCTTTCCTTCAAAGTTTGTCATTATTTTTGGCTGTTCCAACCCCAAAGAGATGGAAAACAGTTGAAAAATAACGCAAAACACATCAATGCTATTGTTTGGCGGGTCCTTCGGAGGCCAATAAATCTTACAGTGTCACTGCTCTGTGCCAGACTTTGCTGCAGAACAAGCAGTAATTTACTTCTTACCAAAGTAAGTGACTGCAGAACATGTTAACAAATGTTGGTAGTTTTTCATGGGATGAGCTTATAGTCAGGGGAATAACCTGCCTGTGCATTTCCCTGTGAAAATATTATTTATTCATCTAATTAGGGTCTCATTTTAGAACTCCAGTTCCTGGAGCAGCAGGACAAATAAGCAAATGATAAGTATAATGGGGAGTTTTCAAGCTCAGATGATGGAATGGATACAGTATTTAACAGTGATGAACATGAAGTGCTTGAATAACCCCAAATCCTGGGAGCTCCACTAGCAGGAAAATGCCGAGCTTTTCCAAAAAGCTTCTAGCGAAAACATTTCCCAAGCCTATGAATTTGGGATAGTGACAACTGTGAATAACAACACTGGCCTTTTGATTCCATTAACATGTCTCCATCACTGCTCATGCCATGCTTTGCTTGGAAGCTCATCCTCCTGGCTGCCCCGTTCTCTCCTGAAGCCTCACTGCAACTTTTTCAGAGGTAAATGGGCCAAGCACAGACAAAACACCCAGTCTGCATCTTCTTAGCATTATCCAGCTTTTTGGTGGTTGGATAAGTGGCTTTACATCCCTGGCTAGGAGAAGCCAGAAAGCTTGTTCCTGCTATGCCCTCAATCCCAAAAATAGAATAATAATAGTTTATATTGACATTGCAATATAATTGCCCTGTGATTCGATACCTATGGACATCTCTCACTAGTACCTGAAATGCATCTTCTAATTTTGCTGAGTTTTGGAGATTCAGATTAGAGAAGGTGGAAGAGTCAAGCAATCAAACAAGGCTGTTGTCACCAAAGAGTTAACAGTGTTTTAAAACAAACAAGCACATCTGGCAAACAATGTCAATATGACCTAAAACCTCTTGAATGGGTTCATTGTAGCTACTTACTAAATGTGCCTGGAATTAAATTAATTAGAAAACACAAATTACTCCCCTCTAAATAACAATGTAATAAAGCAACTGCTTAATGAAAAATATCAGTGATCAGTGAGCAATCCACAAGAACAAAAAAAGGGATTGTAATCAAACTAAATTCAGAGACCCATCAGCAAAGCAAGAAAGACTTCATACAAGGTTAGTCAAAAATGAGTCAGATGCAGGGATCTAAATTAAACTAATTATCACAGAGATTATTACATTTATCTTAACAAAACCCCCTCTCTTTTCTCCCCAGTACTCCCTAAAGCTCTATGTACAGCTGGCTGCCTCCATCTGCTCAACTACATTTTGTAACATAGGGGAAAAAATGCAAATCATTAAGCAAGTCTTGCAGCATGACTTCAGCACTCTTAATGCCATCATCCATGAGGAGCTGTATTTCTGTTGCGTGACATTGTGTTATGTAGTGAGTGATGTGACCCGTGAATTAAATCCATAATTCATCTTATTTAATATTATTTGTGTTAACTGTGCAGTCTTGAGCGGTAAAACTTTTGGGAAGCTGTAAGGTCACTAACTCTATTCAGGATGAATTCATGAAAGAATACATGGGACAAAATCTGACCTCAAGTGTTGCTGTTTCTAACACACAATTTTTAAAGGAACATTTTTTTCCTCAACTCCTTTGTCTTTATGCAACCTAAGTAACAGGGGAAGACCATGACACATGGCAAACTCTGCTTTACTGAGCATACACAGAATGAAATGTGTGACTACAAACCCACACCACAGCCTGGGCCTGCTTCTGGTGAGAACTCAGAAGGCCACAAATGCCCCAAAATTAACTAAAGTGGAATCCTAAGGAAGATCTATCTCTAGGCACCACAGCAGTCATGCAGTCAGCCCATCCCAACAGCTTAGACATGTGGAAGCCAGCTGGTGTGAACACTTTGCCTTTCACCACACACACAAATTATATATTCCAATGGGATTTCAACTGAAGTTGGAACAATTCAGTAGTTTGCACAACCCACCCATATGACAAAGGCTCCTGGAATTGCTAAGAGCCAGTCTGGAGGCCAGACTATCACCTTTTTTATGGCTTACAAAGTTTGTGTACTACTCAACATTTTTCAGTTTTGGGGTGGTTTTGCACATGAAAGAGAAGAACAGCTGTTTCTAGATCTTCACTTCTCACAGTTCCTTAACTCTTCCAACCTGGGCAGCTTGGGGACCATTTATATCCAAGAGCAAAATAAGCGATAGGTGAGTCTAAGAGGAAAAGTCACCCATAAGGTTTTTCCCTTATGTCACCTGCAGCTCAGAATGCACCAGTGCTGAAAATTATGCAGAGATGAAGAAAAACACAAGAAAATAAAGATTTCGGACTGTGTCCCAAGGTTAACATTTACAGAGAAAATGTTCCTGCCTGGAAAAAAAAACCCCTTCAAGCTTTCTAAATAGCACTTGTACCATGCTGAATAAAAACCAAAGGCTGTTATCAAAGAAAACAGACACTTTGAAAGATGAGGTTTAGGTGAAGTACTGGAGTAGGGGGTGCACAACCATATACCTGGCATTGAACATTGATCGCTTTCTGTGTGCAAAACAAGGAACTTTAAATAATTAACGCTAATGGCCATTAGTGCTGCCGGTAGGGGCAGGGGACAGGACACTGGTGGTGACAGAGCAATCCCCTTGATTCTGTATGATCCATTGCCAAAGAATTTCTAATAAAGGACAAATACTATTTAAAAGAGTAGATGGAAGTTCATATTTTCCAGACCAGAACAATCTGCAGCAAGAGAGGCAAGTCTGTGCAGGCATAAGGAGAAGAAAGATAAAAATCAAGAAGAAATCCCCTACCTGTCCCTGCCAAACTTTTCTGCTCATCATTGTGATTTGCATAACAAGAGTGTCACTGCACTAGCAAAAAAAATTAGCTATGCAATACAAGCTTTAAGCAAGAGAATAATTTACACTGCAGTAATACAACCCTGCCATAAATCAAGTTTGGTAACTACCAAATGCAGTGAAAAATGCTACATTTCTAATGCTAATGTTCAATGTTAATGCCAAGCAAGCAATGTCTTGAAGAGATCATCCTGGGCATTATTAACCCACTGTCACTGATGACAAACATAATGAGGCATAGAACATTATTGCCATTAAGAAGAATTTCAGTTTTATATGCTCTAAAGATGCTAAATTTTATTCGCCTCAAAACCTCATTTTTGGTTAGGATGCTGAACAATTCCTCGCCATTAAAGTCTCAGTCATATTTTCAGCATCTCAAATGAGTATTGATTTTAGAAGTGATAAAAAAGATATAGGCTAATAAAATGCTATTTAATTACTATGAAAATATAAATTTAACTATGCAGTTATATATATATATAAGGTAATGCCAAGACAGTAAGATAATAAAGAGATCGAGTATTAGTGTGACAATTACCCATCTAGCCTATGGTTGAAAGCATGTCAACAGTTCTTGTATTTTTATTTTGAATCTCATTAAATGAAGTGCTTATCATAAAGCTCAAGCTGTTGGAGTCATATGCTTAGATGAAAATCTTTGTTGATATTTAAACAAACATGTACATACACATTACATTTCTGAAATCTCACAAATTTCAGACGCTAAACACTGGAACTGGAAAGTAATTAGAGACCCCCCACCTTCTTCTTACACAGATAAGGGTGAGTGTATACACAGTATTATGTATCTATTTTTCATATACACAATCATACGTGTGTGGCTATCCATGAGGGTACCTATCCTTTCGCAGAAGCACCCAGCATCCATGACTTACAAGCTTTATTTCTGGAAAACATCTCACAATTTTTGGGGCATGCTGCAGTTTTGAAGATGCCCAGTCCCATGGCTCCTCTCCCTAGCTCGCTGTCCCATGGCATGACCATGCACGTGCCAAAGGGCAGCAGCACTTTCAGGCCAATCCCACTGCCACTCCAAGCTTAGTATAGAGGACAGGAAAGAGGAGAAACCATATTTTGCTAGTCACATCTGTATTTATCCTGCTCAGTGAGAGTGTTTGTCTTCAGACTTACCACTGCACTGCTACTATGTGTAAATCCATGTGCTCAAACTGGGTGGCTTATGGCAGATTCTCGTATTTCATATCTGGAGAGCAGCCGGCACAGAGGGGATGCCTACAAATAGGGCCCTGTTGGCATTAGTCTGATGATGCTTTTAATATATAACATCCCTTAATAATAAGCTAGTATTTACAGAATGCTTAGCCAGGTTCAGACCTGGGGAGTGCATATCCACACGTGGCACACTAAAAAGCTCTACTAGAGGACAATGGTTTTATGGATGTTTTCACAAAACATAACTTTATTAGTTTGAAACTAGTTTTCTATTAAAATAGATCAGTAACTTGATCTTACTTCCAAGGATGTAACCTGTATATCTCAGAAACTAATCCTGAAGGATGGAAAGAAAACTTCTGAGGGCTGATATTTACCTGCACATCCCTACCCAACACCACCTTCATGTACCTGCAGCCACAGAGTCCTGACATGTCCAAGTATCCTCAGCCTGCTGTGTCATCTCCCTGAAGCTCAGCCTCCTCTACCAAGTCTGTCAGGCCTACCAGCCCTGCCAGCTGCTTAAGACCAACTCACAGTGCACTGCAGGTCTTCTGGCACAAAAGGCACAGGTTAACCAAATTTTCTCCATTCCTCTGGTACCAGAGTGCAGGCCTCAGTTTGCCTATCTATCACCATCACAAAAATAAGTATCTCTGACTGAGACAAAAATAAACATTAAAATCAGTAACATAACATCCCAATGCAGAATGGGAAAAACATGTAAATTCAGAATGGAGAGATGTAGAGACATGCAGATAGGTATTTTAAAGCAATCAATTTCAAAACAAAACCATTGACTAGTCCATTACAAAGTCATCCTTCTTCCTCAGTTTTGCTCACCTGCAACTGCATTTAATGACTCTTCAAATGTATTTAATTACAGTGATAAACAAAGACCTTTCTTGGATTTCTGATACCTCATTACTTTTGTTATGACTGGTTATTATAACGCCAAATTAAGGCAGCAGCTACTGCACCTACCTGCAGAGTGGCTGATAAAACCTCATTATTTACTTGCACACCAAAATGTCACCCAGGCAGTATGTAAGTGTAGGAGGAAAACTTGAGTAGAACGAAACCCTCCTTGCTGCACACCTCCAAGTCTGCTCCATTTCCTGCTGTGCAAATCCTGATGAAGATGTGGGAGGCACATCTCCTTCTAAATCTGCCTTATCTCATGCACAGTATTAGGTTCTGCTGTGCCACCTTGTGTTACATCATATCAGATATAAAACAACACTATGTGTGTTTGAGCTGCTCCACTTACACCACTTCAGCATTTAATACCAAAGCCAAATCAACATAAGGTGAAGAAAAAAAAGCACCAGCTTTCAAAACCTCAAGCTAAAGAGCGGAAAAAAAACCTTAGGAAGAATTTCAGAGTTCTCATCTTTCATTTGCTAAGCAACATCCTGTTTTGTTCTCATCTTAGAGCCTACTGCTTTCTGCAAGATAAGGTGGTTTGGGCAATAAAACATCCTGATGAGGAGATTTCAGCCATTTTTTTTTCTTTCAGCATTTTGGTTTTCTAACTGATGCTAAAGCAGATCCAGATTCTCTGCCACAGAAAGGCAGCCATGCATGTAATGTGCACACCATCACTACTGTGCTGGCAGCATACAGGACTACACAAAACTGACATTATTTCCTTATTCCAAACGTGTTAATTGTTCATCTCCTTAATAACTGAAGTATGGGTTCCCAGGTCACCTTAAAGCATGTTTCATGAAATAGCAAAAAACTTTAGAAGATTATATCAGCCCTTGAAATAAATGCAAAATGTGTAACAAAATGCCAAACAATGAATCAGCAACTGTTCTATCCTATTTTACACTTCCAAGCAACTCTGGAGCTCAGATGACACATATATCTGGGGGATGCAAGTTATAGCATAGATAGGCCATGCTGCCACAAAAATGCAGGGTAGCTCATGTAAAGCTGATGCTGACCCAAAGAGCAGACTTCACAAGCATCTCTTCATTTGCTTACTCATTTCTAGGAGAGAATCAGTGCAAATGGAGTTAATGAAGGGTAGCTGAGGGGAAAACACTTGTGCCTTGAATGCCTAACAGATTAGTGTCAGCACTTCACATGTATCACACCAGCAATAGCTGGAAATTCGGCAGGCAATTAAAATGTTCATACCCTAGCAATGTCCAGTCTCCTTCATTATCAGAACTGTAATATTATAAAGCCGCTGGTTTTGGTATTCATAGGACAATGTGCTTAGTTTGGAGTTCCTTGTTTTTCTGATATTTGGGTTTGTCAGTTACTATTTCAACTGGATGCCTTGTACTGAAAAACTCCAGCAGGACCTGGCAATGTTAATTAATTAGTTCCTGCAAATGCATTATTCATATGTACATTAGTAGCATACATCAAACTATGTGGTGTCTGAGCAAGCTGCCAACAATTGCCCTTAGTGGCTGTAGTATCTGTAGGCCTGAAAAACCTGGGTGAAACCCTGCTGCCTCCTGGAGCCTAATGGAAGCCTTGTCATGGACCTGAGCAGCACCAAAACCTCCCCTTTGTGTTTTTGCTAAGCAAAGTCACCCCAAACCTCAAAAATTCAGATCATCAAAAACAAACGGCTAATGTCACTAAGATTAACACCTGTAAAGCACTTTGAAGGTGAAAAAACACCATGTAATCCCAAAATATTACATTATTTATAAGACGACCTGATTTTAAATGTTAAGTTCAGCTTATTTTTATCACAAAGACAAAACAAGTTTCTGCTTGCTTGCTTTACAAAACCAATTACCAGTGATCAATGTATGGTGCTGCATAACAATACACAGCATTGTCCCAAAAAGGCGTATCTAACGCTCTGGAGCTGCTGCAGGAAAATTAACTTGCACAGTGGATTGAAACACATGCGCACAAGTAATTCTAATCAGGGGTATGAACTTCAAACTTCTTATTAAAAAGACCTAAACTTGTAACATTTCCTTTATTTCATCTTTTCCTGACTTCAACTGATTTTTCTATCTGCTCCTTGATGTACTAGTGCCTAATAAGAATAAGGCTGTGAGGGAATAGTAAATGTGACATCAAACTTGCTTTAAACTTTCTTTAAAGTCTCATCAGCTTCTTTTGGCCTTGTTAGAATATAATTCCAGTCAACAGAGAAAAGAGAATAACAAGGAGTGACTAGGTGGTTTGGAAACAAAAAGATGCAGCTACTCCCAACTAAAGGTTCCCCCAGTCCTGCTCCTTTCCCTGCACCTAAATTTTAACAATTCATTTTTACTAGGATTGTCTGTTTTCAGAAAATGAAAAAGGCACAACGCAAGACATTTTAAAAACATCTCATTTCTACCACGGTTTGTAAACCAACTTACAAACTTTACTAATCTGATTCCCTTCTTGCCAGACAAAGCTCTTTAAAGGAAACAGTAACAAAAATAAACAAGAGGAAATAATTGAATACAGATTTTGAAATGCCAAATGAGAGTACAAGGTTAATCAAGAAATCCATAACTCTGGAATTACTAAGTAACAACCCTGGAATACAAAGTAATGAACTTGAAACATAAATCTTGGCCTTACACATGAACATATATTTCTTTAAGCATACTGCAATTCTGATTTCCTAAATATGATTTACTAACCAGTGAGTGGGTGCCTATGAGTCTGGATGGTATTATTTGTACTACAGTATCAGGTATTTTTCAGCATACAGCTCAAAACGACCTCTACTGAGTGACAAATTGAAAGATTCAACAAACAGGTTTGGTAGAAGATACCTGAGTAAAACGTACCAAAAGCTTTGGTAGCTGGTGGTGATGGATAGAAGGTAAGACGAGAGAAAAAAAGGTGATTTGAAAAGGGATTTTTAAAAAGTTTAGAAGTCAGTTGAGCACACCAGAGGGCAGAAAGGAGTTAGACCTGCCCCTGTTCTGGGGGGTCTAGGGAAGGAGCTGCCCCAGCATGGTGGGCTGTGGAGCAGAGTAAGAAAACCAACTATAACAGTGGCACATGAATGACGAATGGCACCAGCAGCTCTGTGCTCGGTGAGATGGGATCCAGAGAATTCCTATAGATACAAACACAGCACAAAGTCCTTAGTATAAACTTTGGTCCCTCTGTACTTGAGCTGAAAACACTGCTGGAAATGGTGAACTTTTCTTCCCATTCCACAAGCTTTGGCACTGGCAAACATGCTCTGTGGTAACCATCAGATGACTCCCAGGTTGTGATTTTTGTCCCAAATGCAGTTTGGACTCACTTTCTCTCTAATTCAGCAGCTGCTAAGACAGTTTGAAATTTTCTGGCAGCTCAGTGTTTAAGTGGCATGACTTTCAACTCACTCTTCACTGCAAGCCTAAAGGGCAAACAGAAGTGAGTGGCTTGTTCAAAAGACTTCAAGTCTGCACTGAATAGCTGATTGCAGCTCTAATTATACCATGGTTTTACATCATTAGGGATAGCAACTGAAAAGGCGCTCTAATTCCAATGTTCTTGTTTTTCTGCTCTTACCACTCAGTGATCCAGTTCCAGCTAAGGAAAGGAAGGGGAAACTTCATTTCCATGTAGGAATTCCAGCAAGGGGAGGTCCATGTAGCTAAGGAGACTTGATTGGTTTATTGCTTTAGAGCTTTGCAATTTTTTCCATTGTTGCAAATTTTTGTTGTAGTTATATGTGCCACAAGGAACATCTCAAATCTACTGACTTGAGGACCAAGTGAGCAGAACTATTGGAATAGACCTCTCCCCGTTTCCACCAACCTTACTGCTCCCAACAAACATCTTCCATTCCGTTGAACCATAAATAGGAAATTTACTATGGATTTTTACATGGAGGTAGGACTCAGGTACCCACTGATGGGCATTTACACAAGTAGATGTTGCACTGATTCTTCTTCCCATAGAATACATTTAGTTTTGACACTCTAATGTATATCTATATATATATCTAGCATATATTTTTTTTTCCAAAGATGTATTTCCCAGTTTAACGTGAGTTTGGCACTAGGGAAAGTAATTAGAAATGGTACTGATTTGCACATGACATGTGAGTGACATTTCATCTGCATGCCTTTACTTTGATCTGAAGCAAAGTGGGAACACATCTTCCAGGGGATTATGTAGATCAGGCTCAAGGTTTATGCTATTTTCGACCTTCTGGTGAATACAGATGCAACTGAGCACTAACTGTGAGAGTTTTGAAGGTAGATTGTCCATTCAAACCTGCACAAACACTGCTCAGTGTAATTCTTGGAACTGAACACAAACTAAACACATATATTTTGGTTAACCTGAAGACTGACCTAAAAAGTGGAAAAAAAGGAAAAAAAATCCTCTTTAATCAGAGGCAATTCACAAAATATAAAACACATGAAAGTTTTCACTGAAACAAATATCAGATCTTAGTGATTCCAAAAAACACAGTACAGTGTTTTTGCAGAATAACTTATTCTGACACAATCTGTCCCAACATAGACACAACTTCCAGAATAAAAGTCCCTTGGAAGCAGGGAAATTATCCTGACAAAGTGTTGCTTTTATTATGAATAGAGTCCATGCAGAATGGAGAGGTATTTGAGAATTGCTTATTTCAGTTGATTACAGTGCATAGGCAAGGCTTCAATGACTAATGGATTTCAAGTGGCAAATAATATTACCTCGCTTTTTTGCTCTTTTTTTTTTTTTTTTTTT
>VXAC01004986.1:2285672-2364234 GCA_013399225.1 Rhipidura dahli | reverse complement strand
TTTTTTTTTTTTTTTTTTTTGGTGGAAAGTACTTTAGGTACTTGGTAGGTACAAGGTTGAAAGAACATTTTCAGCTACAAACATTCAAAATAAAGTTGTACCTTTTGTGGTCACATTAACAATTATTCTTTAAAACAACTGAAGTATATAATCATCAAAGTATGTAATTTCCGGAGCAGGGAGAAAAACATATAATCAATTCTGCATTTTGTAGCAGCAGCACCAGTTTACTTTTAGGTGCAGAGCCCTCAAATGGTCCTGCTGGGGTATCAAGCACCTCCTCTGCTGTTGCAGGGACCATGTCCTGTCCCCTTCAAATGTGCCGAACTTCACCTTCAGGCAGCAAAAGCCTTCGTGCCCCCTCCAGTTTCACTTACAGGCTCTAATGGCTTGGCACTCTCTACTTATTTTCAGTTTAAATTACTCAGAGCAAACAACATACAGTTGTTCAGCCAACTCCTTCGTTTTAAGTACTATCTCTCCTGACTAATAGAGACAATAATTATTTTGTCCCCTCTCTCCCTTCATTTTGCTAACCAAAAGCAGCTTTGCCAACTGTCCCAATCAAGCTTCTGCACCCTGAGGGGGGGCTTAAACTCTTTCTGAACCCATCAAGATCAATGAGTTTTATCCACGTATAGGTGAAATAGGAAAACATCAGCAATATAATTAATCCTACAGAGGGGATGAGGGAGAAGAAAATAAAAAATTAGAAAATAAACCAGGACATAGACAAGGTAGGTTTTCTATGAAGCCTCTGGAAAGCAAATTCTCAGTGATCTGACTTTGTAGTGAAGTATTTATCCCTCTGTCCCAAGCCTGCATGAATTCTGCAAATTATTTTAGATGACACATGAGCACACAGAGGGGGCATTTCAGCTTCATCCCTCCTGAAATCATCCTTGTGTTCCTCCCTCAGAGGCAGCGTCAGGATTTGCCCTCTCCCATAAGCCAGCGCTTCACAGTAACTATTTTACAGGCTGTTCTCAGCAGCTCTGGGTTTGCATTTTAACAATTAGACCTCCTTGATGGGAGTGCAGCAGCTTGGAGCAGGCAGAGCTTTTCCTGTGTATTGCACATCTCTTTCTGATATTTTTCTGCTTGATTAGTAATCACTCCTGAAAATCCTTTCGACAGCTCTTGAATACAAGCCTTAGAGTTGCAGGGATGCTTCCTGCACAGCAGGACTGAATGGAAATGTTGGGCTGAAGGAAGAATGCTGACAGCATCTGAGCACTTTCCTCACTGGACACCAGAGGGAGGAGGAGGAAAGCATAAGTGACACGGAAGCTAAGGAACAGCTTCAAAAGCCCTGAAGGAGCTTATCAGACACCCGAGCCAAATACATTTCTGCAATCAGACCAAAATAAATAGCGGCACCTTGTCTGGGGATGGTGCTGCTGAGGAGAGACTTGGCAGGGGTAACATGAGGTAAAGTTACAGGGGAAAGGACCCAAATGCAGCAGAACTGATTTTAGCCAGTTCCACCTTTTGTTTTTTTAAATAGTTTAGATTGGAAAGGACTTTGAAGATCATCTAGTTCAAACTGCCCTGCTGGGCACAGGACACCTTCCACTATCCCAGGCTGCTCCAAACCCCATGCAGCCTAGCCTTGGCCACTTCCAGGGATGGGGCTACCACAGCTTCCCTGGTCAACCTGTGCTAAGGCCTCCCTGCCCTCACAAGGAACAACTTCTTCCCAATGTTCAGTCTAAACCTACCTATAAACTTTCAGTTTAAAGCTATTCCCCCTGTATGGTCACTACATGCTCTTGTGAAAAGTCATTCTCCAGCAATCTTGTAGGCCCCTTTATTTACTGGAAGGTGTTATAACGTTTCCCTGAAACCTTCTCTTTTCATGCTGAGCAACCCCAGCTCTCAGCCTCTGCTCATTGCAGAGCTACTCATTGCTCTGATCATCTTGGTGGCCTCCTCTGGATTTGCTCCCACAGGTCCATGTTGTTCCAATGCTGTTCCCCCAGAACTGGATGCAGTGCTCCAGGTGGGGGTCTCACAAGGATGAAGTAGAGGAGCAGAGCCCCTCCCTCACCTGCTGCCCATGGTGCTTTGGATACAGCCCAGGACATATTTGGATTTCTGGGCTGTGAGCCCATATGGTTGGGGCATGTCCAGCCTCTCATCCACCATCACCTTAGAAGCCTTAAACAAACCTGACTAGGTTTTAGTTCTGGGGCTACTACTGTGCATACTCTGCTTGCCTTCTCTGCCACAGCCTGAGTGCCTTTTAGTCCAGCTTTTCTCTGGATGTGAAAAGAACCTTGTTTCAATGATTAACTGTGGACCAGGGTCATCCGGATCTCCAAGTTCTGTACCACGAGAGTGTGAAATTTGAAACTGCAAGTGCTCTGTTTCGAGATGGAAATGTGAGGACCTTGATGGAGGGAGGGAGGCTGTTCAAGGAGACTGATATGGTACCTTATCTAGGAAGGTGATAGCAAATGTAGTTAGTATCTAGATTAAATTTTAAAAAAATTGAGAGATTCAACAAGATTGCCAGGGAACTATTTACTATTTTATTAAAACTAGGGCTTTTTTTCCTCATCAAAACTTTTCATTATGCCTTCAAGCTTTTAGGAGGATTATTAAATGTCAGGCACAATTCAAATAATTAATATATGGTGTTACTAGATATATACACACTCTCCAGGAGGATTAATAATAGCTACTATTTTTCTTCCAACCATATTTTCTCCATAATACATATATTAATCATGACAATGAAATGCATTTTTTAAATCTCTCCAGTACTGAAAGTCTTTAAGGAACTCACACTTTGAAAATTGGAGAATTCTTAATACATTCTGTTATCTACTTTCTAATTTACTATCAAAATACGAAAACACAGTAAACACTTGGCAAGTAAGGAGTATAGGAAAGGCTTTCTTCAGAGCTGCTTATTAATTGCAGAATCAATGTATTCAATGTCTTGAAATAGGTCTTGGAAAACAACAAACCAGACTTACAAATTCAGGAAACAACTTGTCCCTTGTTAAAATGGACTGGCTTTTGGTGCTTACTACAATCAAAACACTTTAGAGAAGTCAGCAGGAAAGTACTTTTATAGCACACCCCCCGCCCAGGGCTGGCTGGGGGCTGTGTGCAGTGCTTCCTTGTCAGTTTAACCCTGCCTCTGCATCAAGGTCATTCCTGTGATCCACCGGGCACCCGTGAGTGTGTTGTCCACAAAAACCTGCATGGGACAGGGAGCACAGTGGGGACTGGCCCTTGTCCCTCTGAGAGCCCCACTGTCAGTGCTGGGCTTGGGAGAGCTGACCCGTCTGCTCTTGACTTTGCAGTCAACAGATGACCTGGACTTTGCCTATGAGCTTGACCCTATCCCAGTAATCTCAATCCTCAGGCTAAAGGGGTGCTACCTCAGGCTACTTTACACTTACATTACACTTACTAAGTGTAGGGAAAGAGTTCCTGTGGACGGAGTGACCACTAACAGGTTACTTGCCAACCATGCTCCATGTGGGCTGCAGACACTGCCTGTGGGATGGGTTTTGTACCTGCTGGTGGCCTTAGCAATGCAACCAAAAAATGAGTTTAGCTCCCAATGGCACAGTAAACAAATGAGAAGTCACATTTCAATTGCTTGCAACTTGGAGCAATTTAAATTCTCTCCCAAATGTATTCCAGGTGTAATCCTTCCAAAATGAAGAGTCATTAAGTATCTGATTTTGAACACCGCAAATTACAGAACACATTACCAGCCTTCTCCCATATCCCAGAATAGCTCAAGGAACATCCATGTTCTATTTAAAATATGCAAGTTTTTAAAGCATGGGACCAGGGTTTTTTATCTAAGCAAAAGTGTAACCACAAGTGTAACCACATCACCCTCCTGCCCCTTAACAGTGTTGTGTGCATGTGGGAACCTGAGCATCCCCTCCAGTGCAGAAACACAATAAATAATTTTAACCATCTATGTGACCTGACAATTGCCAACTTGAGGCAGTTCCTACACCTCAGGACATAAACAATTTCTACCAAGACACTTAGGAGAGCAGATCTTTCGTGACATGCATTTTTTCCTTTTTTTAGTTTCAAGAAGAGATGTTTTAAAACAGTTTTGAAGACTTACCTCCTCGCTGTACCAGCAACGTGACTTCACTTCCCTTAGGACATTCAATCAGCATATCCACCACCTGGTTGTGAGTGAGGCTCTGCACATTCTTCTTGTTGACTTCGACTATGAGGTCGCCCTCCTTCAGGCCGCGGCACCGTGGGCTGTCCACAATTTGTTTCACTCTCTGGCCGCCCCCACCGGGACTGTCTGCTATAGTAAACCCGAAGCCCATGGGCCCTTTCACTATGTGCACAGTTATGAGTTCAGGCTGTGTTGCTATCGAGGATGCCAAAGACACTGTGTCATTGGGGTAGCCATGGGGTCCATTGGAGGAGACCTCAGCTGGGCTGCTGGGCCTTGCCTCCTTTGTGCCATTTACTTTTCCTGTTTTACTACTGTGGCTTGCCGGGGAGTCGTAGTTTTCCTGCCCGTTCACAATGATTGGCTCTTTATCCAAAATTGCCACGGACGTGACCAGGCTCGTGTTGGGGTCGTCGGGGTCGAAGGGCAGGGGGTAGCCCCGGCACAGTTCAAGGTCCACACTGGCACCAATGGGGATGGACTGGAAGATTTTCACCACTTGAGCATGAGTGTGCCCCAGAACACAGGTGTCATTCACACTGACTATGACGTCCCCTGCAGAGGACACAGACAGATAGACCAAGAAGATACATTTTGCACACTGCAGGAAGGTGAGGACTAGAGCCTGAGAGCAGATCTGCAGCATGCACAGGTACCACTCAGAGGCAACAGTAGCATTTCAGCACAAGAAAAAGGAGTGGTGACACTTGGCTGAGCAAAAACTCTGCGGATTCATGGCATAAAGCCTTTATGTACCTAAATGTTTTTGAAAGTGAAAATAGAATTGGCTCATGCAAAAAATTAATGAATTCAAATGATGGTATATGGCCTGTTTCACAGCTCTTTTGAAGTCCCGCTCTCACTGTTACACATTAACTATTTGATAGAAACAAAAGTGAGAGCACATGGGAGCTGTAAGAGAAGGCTCTCAAATACCAACTGCTCAAACACAGTGAGTGCCACATGTCATGTCTCATATTTCAGCCTGAAATCCAGATATCAGTTAAGTTATAAGTCATTTTATTAAGACTGGGGCTGCAAAACAGGGATGTTAAGTGCTGTGATGCTCCAACTGAAAGTGAGGAGTTGTGACCTCAGATGAAGCCTAAGAGGATTTCACAGAATCAAAGTGGAAAAATACATCCAAGAACATTGAGTCAAACCATTAACCCAGCACCACTGTGTTCAGCACTAAACAGTATTTCATATTTTGCCACTAAATTGTGGCAAAATCTCTGATGTGATCTCTGGCAAAATGAATTTGCCCTTGGTGCCTCCAGACAGGGAAGTGCAGATTAGCCCACTGCTCTGCCCATTCCTTGGGAGTAGCTTTGGAAAGGGGCAAGCAGCATGGCAGAGATACAAACACATGGTGGTGCAGCCCTAGAAAATTGCCACAGTGGGGAGCAGGAACCCACAGCCTGATGTGGAACCCCACAACTGCTGGCTCCTCTCCTCAGATCAGTGTGGGGAGAGCAAGAGCTGGCAGTGTCCCAGCTGGTTATTTTGACACTGCCATTAACCCAGAATACATGAGGTATCCTTTTCCAAGATTCTCAATGTATCTCAATTCCTTACTTGCTGATAAGAAAGCTGAATGCCTTTCCCCAAGAAGGGGATGAGGCCTACAGTCCTTTATGAATGGCACTTAAAACCAGCTGCAAAAACACAAACCAAAATGGTGGTGATAATTTTGATAAAAAGCATCAGTACCTGTTTCCATTTTGCCATCCAACGCTGCAGGACCATCAAGCACCAAACTTTTGATTTGGAGAAATTCATCTGGCTCATCCCCTCCCACTACGGTGAAGCCAAACCCCCTGCTGCTTTTTCTTAGCTTGGTGTGGATGAACTTCCCTTTCAACTCAGAAGGGTTTCGTGTAAAAAAAGGTTTTCCTGTATAGGGAGTTTGGAAAAAAATCTATGAGCAGGCAGACAAGAGTGTTTGATCTCTTCTTCCTCCGCCCCTCCCCTTTCTAATGAGTCCATGGACAAACACAGCAGTGTGCAGGGACAGGACTGCACTCCTGCATCCTCTCATCTCATCACACTCCACCTGTCTCCTTGGACCCAGGCATGCAGTAAAAGGTGTGAACAAAACCCCAGCATCTGACACTTTGTTAGCTGTGGTCGTGCACACCAAAGCCCCAAGGCTACAAAGGGGAAAACATGCTGCTTTAAAGAATGGAATATATTAAAGCTGGGAATGCTGAGCTAGATCTATGTCTTATCTCTGTTCTGAGGTTGTTATATCCATTCCAGGAAGGATGAGGAAGGGTTAGGGGGCCTCCTACAGAAGGAGTCTGCAGGGAGAGTTTCTGCAGAAAGAAGCATCATTCTGTTTTTCACCACTTGACCTTCTCCCAACCCACTGAGCAAAACAGAACTTCTAAGCTCTGACAAGAAATTGATATCCTTTAGCATAACCCCCAGCCCCACCATTGCTGCCATCCTGCGACCTCCTCGGGTGAAAAAGGGGAGGATGCTGACACTGTTCTTCAGACACTGTTTGAAGTACTTTCTCTTCCCTTTCTTCTCCTTGCCTGTTGCGGATGAAACACTTCTGGTGTGAAGTATGAATCAAAGAGAACCCAGGACCAGAGCAGCTGTACTGGAGGGCTGGGAATGCTCTCTGGGAGCACAGTTAAGAGGGAAAGAGGTGCTCCACGGACAAAAGCACATCCTTGCAAAACATGTTGCACAGGCTCAGAAAAGGGATCACGGTTGCTTCACTTCACAGTGCCAACGTTAAACACCTTTGCACTTTTAATTGTTTTTAACGCTTAGTCTGTGCCACTAAGCCCTCTGGTGACAGCTCCAGGATCAGCAGTGGGTATCACAGCCAGGAGAGCTGGCACACTTTCAAACACCTGGGCAGCATTGCCGTGGGCCTCTGCTCAGAGAGGAGACCTCGAGGGAGAGTGAGGGAATTTGAGACTTGTAAGCTTTTGACTGGGGGAAAAAATTTGTATTTGAAGATTATTCATGAGGAGGCAGCATGAAGACTTGTAGTCTTCTGCCTTTGAAGGGTGGCAGAGGAACACTAATCCTGCACATCATGGGCAGATGCTCTGCTCAGACCCCAGCCTGCAAAAAAAAGCCCCGACTATCAAAGTGCAACCCAGTCTCTCAGGTAACAAACAGCTGAGAGGCAGAGTGCAGCAGGACTCCTTTCTGGTTCAAAGGACAAGCAGGATAAGCAGGGCTTGCTTTAAGCCCACTGCTTTGGGCAGTGTCTGCCCAAAGACACAGGCTGAGCTTGCCCTGCAGCAACAGGACAGCAGCACCAGAGGTTATATTCCACCTACAGCATTCAAGAGGGAATCACATTTGAAATTAGTATATCTAGGAATCCCAGACTGCGAGAGTGTTGCCAGGGGCACAAGGAGGGCTCCACATCCCTGCCAGCAGTGCTATCAGAGGGAGAGATGGAAACCTCTGGGCATGGAAGCTGGAAAAGGTGCTGTAAATGGGGAGCGAGAAAAGAGGGAGCAGCACTGAGAAAGGAAGAGGAAGGAATGAAAGAGGGGAGGAGTCATTAGCAGGTACCAGGACGTGTCATTTAGAGTGGTGCTGAGACATGTTAATGCTCCGCTCTAACACAGCTGCATAATTTTGGTGGCTGAATAAGCTCCCAACATCACCCCTGAGTGATGGGTCCTTTGCACTGCCATGTGTGGATGCTTGGGCAGCCTTTGCTTCAGCCTGACTGTGGAAAAGGCAAAGGTGGCATTCACAGATGCCTCCAGAAGGAAGATTAGCCTTTTTGGGGCACTCTGATGACATCTCTAAACCCACGTGCTTGGTGGTCAGGGTGCCATCCTCAGACCTCCCATGTTTCTTCCTTGCTGCCAGGCTGGATTACTCTAATGTACCCTAATACCCCTTAGGACTGTGCTGGGCGATTTGGATCCTGTGAAATTCTACATGTCTGTTTTGGAAGGGCTGATCTGCTGCCAGCTGCTGCAGATAGCACTCCCTGCGTCTTCCTGGCAGGAAAGGCTGCCTGGGACAACAGAACTCCAGTCAGGTTTGTCTTTGGAGACCATGGGAGTACTTCCCAGCTCCCAACTGCTCCCAACTCTGTCAGGAAGACGCATTCCAGGCAGATTCCCCCTCTCACCTTCGCTAGGCTCTGGGTTCTGCAGACCTGGGCAATGCCACTCACTTGCTGTGCAATTCAGATATGGTCAAAAATAAGCCTTCTTAAAACCACTTGTAACCAGAGAGGACTTTACCACCGCAGGTACAAGTGGAATTCCCTGGCCCTTGCTGGCAACCTGACCAGGTTTCAGCTCATGCTGCAAATTCAGGAATGATTCGTGTCATGTCTGGTGAGTTATTTAAGGCAAACAACTGGTCTGGGAGTAATTGGCTACACAGACCACTAACACAATAAATAAGGCTGTAATAACCCAAAGTACCGGTACAAAAATACAGCTTCTCAGTAAATCCACCGTATTTGAAATCTTGGAACACTACAGAGAGAATAGCCACAATCCTCTTTTTGATGCACATAATCTCATTCACCTCTTGCATTCAGCAACAAATGTAGTCTTGCAACAACTAGTCTCAAAATCTGGGAATTCAGATAAGCAGGCACAGGCCCTGGTGTGTCACCAGTTGTGGAAATACTGCCCTTATGGTGGCCAAGGGAATTTCATTCTCAGGAAAAAGAACTTGTTGCTCTTTTACAGCTGGTTTAACAAGGCTGTTACCTTGTACTGGTGCTTCCCGAACTGCCTCCTGGTTGTTTGAAACATGGTTTGGAGCAGCAGGTGGAGGGAGAGATGGACACTCCTCTGTCCATTCTAGAGAGGGCAGAGAGGGAAATGTTACTGGTTGCTTACAACAGCACCATGAGCTGCTGCATGTGCACACTCTGGGAGTGTGGGGGTCAAGCAGAGGAGATGTGAAGAGCATGGCAAGAGAGGAAACAGAGTCACAGACAGAGGGAATAAAATGAATGGGATGTCCAAAAACCAGTCCCAAAGAATCTGTATATCTAGCTCAACTCATCCGTCTGCTGGGACATCCTACCTCACACTCAAACTTGGGACCTGATTTGCATCTAAGTGGACTTGACATTTAAATGAAATCTACTCCCTGTGCCACTCATGACATCAAAGTAAAAGAACAAACCCAAATGCCACATGGCCCTCACTGAAGTTGGGCTGCATTTGAAGAAAAGAATGTAAAAAGTAAGAAAGAAAAAAAGGGGGCATGAGGGAGGAAAATCATTTCAAAAAGTGTTTCAAAATAAGGCAATTACTTCAGATTTTAGAGCCTGACAACACACAAAGGTCTCAGTTTAAGAAGTCTCTCATGCAGGCTTTGTCTAGTGCATGTAAGTGCCCACTCCTCATCCCCTTTGACAGCCTGAGTCCCAGTGCAGTTTGGAACAATACCAGCTCCAGTGACTAACTTGATGGAGCAGACTGAAGAGGAAAACATGTTTTTGTTGTTTCTGGGAAGTCTAGAAACTTTCCAGAAATAAAGGACATATAAAGAAAAATCTCTCCGGTTCAACAAGGTTGAAACCTTCTATGTTTAAGTGATATAGTTTAGATTTTCTCCTTTGCTGCATCTTCTATGAAGGCCAAACACAGCCTTTCCTATGCACATCACTTTGCCTTTAAACACTAAGGAATCGGAGGGAAGGACTAACACACTGGCATGGTGTTGCCATGGCAAGGGAGGGCATTCCCCCATGAACACCCCATACACCATGCCCTCAAGGGTGCCAACCTTCTGGAGGCTGTTGCTGTTGTTCGAGTTGCTTCTTCCTCTTTGCTTCAAGAACTGGGTTTTCATACTGTGTCTTCCGGTTGATGTGGCTGGAGATGAAAGAGAGCAGTGAATCAGGAAACGCTTTGTGCAACAAGCAGGAAGGAGGGCCAGGCATAAAAACTCCTCTTTCTGAGGAAAGGACTAAAATACCAAACGCACTTAACAGCAGTGGATGTGGAGCAAGGTCAAAAAGAGTATTTAGAAAAACAAGTGGATTCTGGTATTGATATGATGTCTTGAGTAGGAATGGCTAATTCCTTCAAATATATAAGTGATCTATCTATGAAAAATTAGATTAAAGCAGGAAAGGCATTCTGTCTGATTGCATTTTAAAAGAGAGACCTGTATCATCCCTGGTTTGTTTAGATTCCCAGAGGTGCAGTCATTCCCTGGCTCACCCAAGTTAAAAAGAAAACAAAACAAAACAAAATAAACCAAATCCCAACAACTGTCAGTGATCTGATCAAAGCACACAGGATGTCTTAAAAGTATCTGCAGGGATGCAGGTCGTGAGATGGGTTCCAAATAGATTAAAATCTATCCAGAATCAGCCACCAGCAAATACTCCCAGTGGAAACCAGCATTTAGTGAAACTTCAGCTGCTTTCCTTAGGCAGCTTTTAAACACTGTGAGATGTTGAGAGCCAATACTTCTTACCAGTTCCAGGACAAGAAAAAAAATCAGCCCAGTCCCAGCATGGCAGACAAGGCATGCACTCAGCAGAGGATTAACAACCTTATGAAACCAAGTGATGAACAGCAGCAACAGATGCTGGGGTGGCAGGGGCAGGTTTGGGACTCCCTGAATGGCTCATCAGCTGTTAAAAAGCCATTTTCAGTAGTGATTTTGCTACAGCAGAATAACAGGTAGATCTCAGAAAAATATATTACCTTAAAGCTATCTTCATATGTAAAGCAAAGTTTACCATTAAGATCTTGCTATTACGTTGTCTACTATCCAGTATGCCTTTAAAAAAAAACCCACATGAAAACCAACCACTTTTTCAAGTAACTATGACAGAAGCACTCCAGCGATTTATGTTCAGAAATTTTTCTGCTAAAGATCAATATTAAATCACTAGAAAAATATTTAACTTACTAAATAAAAAAAAGAAAGTTAATGAGTTCTGTAAAAGATATCCCATTTTAAGATATCTTCGGAGAGCTAAGAAAAATGATAACTACTTTAAAAACGATATAAACTTTTTCATTATACAATTGTCTCTCAATAAAAGCCATTATGTAATAACAGAGTGCCTGATTTGAAGGGACAGAGACAAATGCTAAACTTATAACCATCTTGCTAGCTTAGAGACAGCAAGTAAAATAAAATTATGTCTTATGGCAGTTACTTTTTGATTTAATTCAATCAGTAACCAGTGCCACAAAACTAACGGGCTTGTGTATATAAAGTGACAGGAAAAAATCCTGTAAAGACCTCTTGGCATGGCATTTAATAGCCAAAAAAATTCTTGATGTCTTTGGTAAATAAATGTCAAGACTTAATCACACAGTTTGCTAACCTTGTTTCCCTAGGCACAGATGGTAGAGTCAGAAATGAACCAAAGCAGACAGAAACTGTACTCCATGTCTATTCTGAAGGTTATCATAAGCCATCTTACTAGACAGGAGTATACACATAATTAAAAATTCATTTTATGGGGTCAGTGATGAAACAAAACTCAGATCTCTGGTTTCCCAAAGGAGCAATCCGACATCTTGATAAAAGAGAAGCTGCTCTAACTCCACAGAGGGTCCCATTAAACCTGTAATTCTATTCACAACAACACAGCCCTGATGGAAGAGCCTCTGCCCATGGCTGTTTGGTCACACCATCTTCTCCATCCTTTCAGGTGTCTTCTGACACAACTGGCTGGTGGATTGCTTTGCACTCTCATTTTGTGACTGTAGCACTGCATGAAGGCAATTGAACTCAGTTAATTGCAAACTTGTTAATGTTCTCTGGATAAAAGTATTTTGTGAGGTGTTGGTGCTCCTGCGCATCCCAACCCTGGATTGTTCCTCTCTTCCTTGAGCTCAACCCCCTCCCACAGCACTCCATTCTCCCCTGAGCCCACTCCCACTCCAGCATGGGTGGGGAATGGCCAGACAACAGATGCTATAACAACCCCCAACCTGTAAGGGGCCAAGGTCTCCTCCTCCTTGGTCTGAGATGTGACCAACAAAGCAGAGAGTGGGGTGCACAGAAAGCCTCCTCCACCTGACAGCCACACTGAAATGGGGAGCAGCACTTACTCTACATAGTAGACACCATATACTGGATCCTCAATTTTCTCCCAACCAGCAGGCAACTCTGGAAATAGAAAAAGCATTACTGAAGCCTCCAAGTTGTTTGGTTGTTTTTTTTTTTTTTTTTTCTGACAGGCAGCTGCTCCTGCCCAATGTGCAAAACTCATCAGTAGCTCAGACCTTGCTTTGGATACTTAACAGAATGATCACAGCCCCCTTTGAACAGCGTGACACCAACATTGCAGCCTTTGCCCCCTGTGCAGGGTCAGTACATCACTGGTCAATTTTTGATTTGCTTTTTGCATTAAATGAACAAATGCTCCATAAATTTCCTGTCCAGGACAGCCTCAAGTACTCCCCTGGTTTCTCCACCATGGCCAGTGGTCCTGGATGGTGCACTGCAAGAGGAAGTTGATGCAGGAAAGCCCAGATGTATTTTAACACGAACCCATGAAGGTGGGTGAGACTATGGCAAAAAATTATAGCCCACTGACAGAGACCACTTCCCTCTCCTGTAAAAGGGCTGAACCATTTATGCTCACCACTGCAGAAAATAAGACTTTTTTACTCCTTTCTTTGGGATTTGCATCGCTCAGACATGAACCCAGTACAAAACCAGGACAAGGTGGATTTAACATGTATGCCACCACATGGAACCCACCCAAGAGGGTGTATTTCACTGCTCAGCACTTCATGTAAGAACACACATTCCCATAGTCACATGTAACAGATTTCCTTCTTTTCATTACCATAATTAACAAAAAACAGTTCTGAAGATTAAATTAACATTTGGAAATGTATCCACTTTTGTTCCTGTTGATTTTCTAGAATGTAGATAGTACATTAACTATAATTAGTGAATGCAATGCAATCACTTCAGCATCCAACTGAGGGTTATTAAAGCTGTATGTGTTACTTAAGGGCCTGATCCTTGTGCTGCTCATTTAAATACAGTGTTCCCATTGGCTGGGGGTAACCAAATAATCATCCTATTAACGATACTGAGTGGTGTGGTTGTGTAATACTGTGAAACAACTCAGAAAAGGGCTCCACGACACTAAGAACTGTGCACATGTGGTCCTACCAACTCTGCACATTCATTTAAATTTAGAAAAAACCAACATTGTTGGATATCACAAGTTCAAATACCCCATGCAAAATAATTTGTCAAAATTTAACATGAAATTTGTCAACACTGACAGCAATCTATGTTTGTTCATTATCAAATACAGACATTTATTTCCATTAATGGCATCAGCTGCTGAGCCAATACAATCAACAATGGCCCATTAATTAGAATAATGTAGCCATAAGGATAGAAATATCTCCAGGCTGGAGAGGAACAGAATCTATACAAACACACGTGGACTAATTACTCAAAGTTTATGTCTGTGTTCAGAATTGGCTGGAGATCGGATAAAATCAGTTTTTATGGGTTTTGCTCCACATGTCCCTTATTTGCAGGCAAAAGGTAGGTTTTCCATTCTTATCATTATTTTATCCTCATTGTGTTTAACTTATTCTTTGGATTCCTTGAGACATAAGCCATTAAATGCAAGCCAATGCTAACTTTTGGTCATGAAAACACTCCATGATTTTATCAGAGGATCAAACGTTTTAGAATCAGATATTCCTTTACATCCTGCAAGTTTGTCTAAAAAAATGTCAGAAAGCTAGAGGCCAATCTTGAAAGTCTCTTCGCAAAGGGAACTCTCAGGTTTGCAGAGGAGTCCCAGAAGGTGAAAACACCATGGGTCTGGCTCCAAGAGTTTCAGTGCAATTCAATTAGGACCTAGCGTGCAGTTGGGAAAAACACAAGCTGTTGCAGCCATTTACTTTGTTGCACTATGGTGAAAGTAGAATGGTAAAGAGATCAAGCTGGGGTGAAAGAAAAATAAAAAGTCAATGAGGGAAAGGAGAAGTAATGCACAAATGCCTTCAAACGAGTTCCAACATTTTTCATGCTAAATATCTTTTGTCTAGTTTGGACTACTAAGTGCTTTTTTATTTTTAAATAAAAGCAAAAGCAAAAATTTTTGGTTTTTTTTCTTCTGTTCACAAAAGATTCTGATATGAAATTTCTTTTTTATTTTCTTACCTTTTAAAGCATTTTCACAAAAGATCAGAACACCAGCACTTTTCTAACCCCAAAAATGGCACTATGCCAAAATCTTTCCAGTTTACTATCTCTGCAGCTTTTCATTTAAGGAACAAATCTCCATGTTTTCAGACATAACAATATACAAAACTCCAGCTTTTAACACATTTCTTGTTGATTTTTGACTTCTACAAGCTTTCAGAAGTTCTCTAAAGCAAAAGGCAATATTCTCCATAGCCATGTTGCAGTCTAGCTTCTTCACTGCTTTAAATTAATCTCCTTCCTCTGTCTCTCCTGCCAAACTGAAGATGACCCAAAACATTAGATTTTATCACAAAGACGAGATTTCGAAAAATATTTTGCATCATTAGGAGCCTGAGTGAGCCATATGGTTTTTATTTTGGTACATCCATGCAACACCAATACAGTCTCAGAGCATTTATCAGCAGGTAAATTCAGTGGACAAGTATCTAATTTCATAATTTTAAGCCTTGGATAAGTACATGGATTCCTATTGAGATGCTCTAGTATCCTGCCTTACATACAGAGAGGCTGGATGGATTCCTAAAAAATTACAGCCATGCATTACTGTGAAGGAGCTGGAGAGGAACTCAGCACACTCAGCTCTTACTGCTCCCTTTGAAGCCAGGAGGGTCGGTCCAAACCATTTCAATTTCTGCTTTAAAGGTTAAGTTTTTGTGTCTGAAGAAAAACCACCTGTTAAAACGAGGTGACCTATTACTCCATAGCTCTTTAGAAAACAAGAAGTTGTGAAAATGCCTCCGGTGTTAATCTTCTTATATTTAGAACAGAAACTGCTAAGAGTAACAGCACTGTTAAGGTGCTAAATATATGTTGCCAACCAGTTTTTACTAACCTGAGTTACTCTAACTATATTAAGTTTTCATTCCCTCTCCCTAATGTTGCTGTAACTGATTGAGTAATTTGAAAATGTCTTTCTTTACACTGCAATATTTGCTCATCTCAACAGCGTATTGATGGGCTGTGAGCTCAATAAAGCTTATCTGCATTGAATAAAAGGCAACAGCTTGTGATGTTCGAGCAAAACACTTGTGTACGTAAGTGCCTGCAGATCCGGGGTCAGGCTTATCAATTAATGAGTTTTCCTGGATCTATTTTTTCAGCTCTGCTCTTGCACTAGTTCCTGATAGCAGACTGAAAGAAGGGTAATTTCTGTGTAATATTGCCTCTAAATTTGCTTTTTTAAAACCTCCCTCTCATTTTAAGCCATTATTGTGAAGACCTTTGTGAGAACCCTTTGCAGATTGTTGGTGTGCAGCCACCTACTTCTGATGCTACTTGGTCTGCACGTAACACTCATGTACCACTAAAGGGACTGCATTCTTCTTTAAATTGTCATTTCTTTCAAAATCTTGCTCTATAAGAAGTTGGGCCTCCAACATTATTCCAGGCATATTATTCAGAAGAACCATTTGTGGAGCAGTGTTCCAAGTCCACTGCTAGCTGCTGATGCTGTATCCATCACACAGAAGAAGGGAGCAGAATACACTTACTTGCAAGTCATTACAGAAACCAGAACTTAATTCTCTGGTAATACAATTCCTCCAGTATTCAGTATTATGAACTGTAAGTACAGCTTTTTAAAAGCAATAATAGTCCTACTGGAAATAAAATCCTATGTAACCTCTTATCCTTTCAGCTCTCCAAGTGCACTAGAGCATAGCTGAACAGAAATAACAACTACCTCTACCATCAGTATAAACACAATGAGCACCGCTGAGATTAGATATCAAGACAGCATCCTTGACAAAGAGATGCAGCAAATAGAAGTGTACCACATCATTGAAAATCATCTGTTTATAAAATCACTGACTGAGGGAAAATTTTAAACTGTTTCATTCACAAGCTCAGCCAAAGCATCCGATGTAATACTTAAACTTTCTGAATCACAATTAGCTTCTATTGTCTGGGAAATGTCTTTCGCACTGGTGAAAAAGCATCATGAGTTACTTAATTTCATCTTTGGCATTTATAAGCTTTTTCCTGGAGCCAGAGATGCCAAAGGAAAAGACCCTAACTTCTGCCGAGTCCAGGAGGAAGTGGCTTCCAATCAACTTTGCAAGATTAGGGCTCTCTAGCTTTCTTCAAACTTCGAATCAGAAAGAAAACCACTGCAGATCTGAAGCTAGGGAAAGAGAAATGCTTTGTGTGCTGGGAAAGTTTTGCTGATAAATTACTCTTGCTAAAAAAAAACCAAAACAACTGAAAGATGCAAAACGATACAAAGGAAAAAGTAAATAATTAAAGGCTCAAAACAGTGCAGTTGAAGTCAAATATCAAAACGAGAGATGGATGATTTACCTAGTTCACTGTCCAGTTCCTCCGTGTGTACCCCTTCTTCTCCAAGGGAGGAGCAGTAAATGAGACAGAAAAAATTAAAAGAAAATTTCAGATACCAGCACCAAGCAAGAAATTCCCTACAGCAAACAGCAGAACCAGCACTAATTTTCTACACACCGAGCCCAAGCTTTCCATTTATCACACTCCAGTGATCAGAATATTGATGGATCTGAGACACATAATGAAATAACTGGTTCTTGCACTCTCAAAACATCTGTATCAATGAACTACTTCCATGTCATGGTTTGATATGGAAAGGTCATGCAATTGTGGTGTT
Source organism: Rhipidura dahli (assembly GCA_013399225.1). NCBI lineage: Eukaryota > Metazoa > Chordata > Aves > Passeriformes > Rhipiduridae > Rhipidura > Rhipidura dahli. The sequence goes on along the minus strand of VXAC01004986.1, from coordinate 2,347,264 downwards.
TTCACTATAGTGAGGTTTCTCTGTCAGATCCATATGGTCTGACCTTCGCAATCTGTTCTACAGACACATGGATCTATCAGAAGGCCAGACCTGGATACTAATGAAGAAATCTGGGAGGAAAACCTTGCACCTAAATAAGGACTAATGTAGCAAGGTTTTCAAGACAGCAACTCAATTTATGTGCACACAAGGTCCAAAAGACTTCACTGTCCTACTCAGACAATTTAAGATAGACATGAAGTGAAGCGCCTTATTTAAGTGGAGGCACAGACTCACAGTCCAGATGCACCAGTCCACTGGTGAGGCACAGACAGGAATGCACCAGTTTTAGCAGGGCACTTGGGACAAAGATCACATAATTTTTCAAAGACACAAAGCCATCAATATTCGCTGTTGCTCCATTTATCATTACCTGCTTCATATTCATAAGTTAACAGTGACACGGATGATTAAAGTATTGCTTAGCCTATAAATAATAATAATGCAGTCTGAAAATGAAAGATGGTGACAAAACCAGAACAAAGATGGTAAAAACAATCTTGGACCCAAAGTTTAAGACACATAAATGAATGACAGAAGCAACCAGAAAATGTAGGGTTGCAGCGTCTGGACACCGAAAAAACCACTTCCATTATTTCTTTGCAAAATACTCTACCAAAACAGTTGTTTGGGACCATTAGTGTGAAATACAAATTGCAATTTTCTTTGATAGCCTAAACAACTGGAAACAAGCAAAACTTTGTCAGGGACGCATATCCTGATGAAGCAAAAGCCCAAGGCAACTGCACCCAAACAAATCTGAAATATCTAACATTTATAAAATCCATAAAGAGGGTGGGATGAGCCTGACAACTCACAAGCACACATACCAAACAAAACAGAGGAATTTTCCCACTGGCTTTTGTGGAATGACACACAAAAGTGACCCTTGCCAAAAAATGTCCAGCTTCTATGATGCAGCAAAACTAACCTTCTCTCCAATTTGTTTTTTGAAACATAATTATTCTTATGTGCTAAGCAAGATTAGAGCAGCCATGCAAAGCAGTGCAGAGCACTGCTGTTACTATGAAGCAACTGGTTTAAGTATTGAATGTTAAAAATATCCATTAATGATCAACTTGGTGAATGAAGTGAAGGGGTGTGTGGGAAGATGAAATTAGCTGATTTTAAGGAGTTGATAAACAAAGATGCCACTGCTCTCCAAAATTATGAACTCAATGAAATACAATAATACCAGCTGTATGTTTCTATTCCAAATTAAACAAATTATTCCAATGTTTGCTTTACAATTGCTAAGAGGACAAGAGAAAGACTTTCCCTTCTGCAAGGAGACTTAGAACTATGTAACAGAGGAGCTCAGTCACCCTCTGTGGCCTTGTAGTACTGGCTGCTCCTCGCCTGGCACATCCCTGTAGTTTGAGGGTATCCTGCACTGTGCACTAGGAAGTTGGTGACCTGCTTCATCACAGCAGAGGTAAATTCTCACACCCTGCAAAATCTCACAAGTCAAAGATAGTAGAGGTTGAAAAACTACATTTGTGAAAACAGTTACAGCAATTCTGGAGGCCAGAGTTGAACCTAACAGTGAAAAGGGATTGAGTCGATTCTTTTCTGAAATAATATTGTGATGCCTACTGAGATGACTGACATAAGTAAGGGGTTAATCATATTATGAAAACTGATTTTACAAAGACAGCACCAAAACTGATGAAGGAAACCCCTCCATTTTTAAGAAGTGTCTACCATGATTGTACTGTATTAGCCAAGATTAGGTATTTGAATACCACCACCTTTCCGGGTCAGTAGACCAAGATTACCTCACAGGTTTTCCCAAACATTTAAGTTATTTTCATAATTCCCTTTTTTTTCCCAGCATCTCCTAAAGGAAAGAATCTCCTTTAACATTCATGCATTTGGCTGCTCTAAATCGGACAGTGGCTTGCATTTCCAACATCTCAAGGAATACAAAATCTTATTGCAAATTTTCAGTGTCAGAAATCTACACTTTTAAATGGAATTTGTTTTCAGCAATCACAACAGTGCGTAAAATGTCAGCATTTAACAGTAGAAGTGAAGCAATTGAGTTATTTCTGCTCAAACAAGGAAATAACAACATAACTCTTTCAATCCACGTGAAGCAGTTGAAGCGTAACACAGCAGAGAATGCAGAGACTCAGTCGTTCCCTCCCACACAGCGATCCAAGGAGCAAACGTGGCAGACAGCTTTGAGTCTTGTTCAGCATCAATGACTTTTCAAATGCCTTTGCAAAAACAGAGGCCTCTTACTTGTAGCACCTCCTTGATTTTTATTAAATCATCTGGCACCTCAATGGCTGTTTTACATTCACAATGATTTTACAACATAATGGATATTGTCTCTATGTATTTACTAAAAAACCTCTTTAAAAAAGAAAGTCTTTCTGAATACTAGCTATTAGAAGGCGAGAAGGGAAAGGAAAAAAGTTACCTAGGAAGAGACCAAACACATTATTATGTCACTATTTTAGTCTCTTACCATCATCTTCACATTCTTCTAGAGGCTTCTGCTGTTTGTTCAGGCACCGTGGATCTAGCCAAGATGTTGTTTTTGTGTTATGGCTGGAAACCAAAAATGGAAATATGACCTTTGTTAATAAAGCAGAGTTGAAGTATCTGTGACATAAAAGTATATATCCTCTTTATTATTCAACAGACCTGAAGGCATACTTTTGATTTAAAGAAAGAGCTCTACAGTTTGATGTTGTGCAACTAGTCGATCAAATCATAAGAAATTTGGCATTGAAAACACAAAGGTAACAAGTGAAAACACACAAATCAGCACTCCTGATTGGAAAGAAGCATGTGAATACTGCAATATCATAATATTAATTTCCAAATTTTTGTCTTTGGTGGCTTGTTTTTTAATTCTAAGAGCTGTCTCTGAGCTAAAGGCAGAAGTTTCCCTTCCTCACTACATTATGCGATGATCTTTGTTCCTACAAAAGACCCTTGACATGTATAGAGTTGACTCAAGCATTAGTCAAAAATGGTTTCAGTTGAGAACTTTATAATTACACAAATAAAAATGTTCTGTCTAAGCCTTTGATGGAAGTTGAACAGCTTTACTTTCAACTCTTTCTTACCACAAGTCCCCTGACAGCCTCATGATGCCAGTCTCAGAGGTGAAGGCTGCATAATAAACAGCCTTAAAATACATTTTTCTAGAAGTTATTTTCTGACATAATTTCATATGCATAAGAAGACAATCTGGTAATATAGTGCCTCTTCTACAACCTGGTGTCATCTTAGACACAACCACCAAAGAAATCTCACCAGTCCCTGAGGTATCACTTATCTAGCTTAGCCTTTAACACTGCTTAACAGTTTTAAGTTTCAGTACCGTAGTAATGCTATTTACTTCTCCTTCAAGGTCTCAAAGAGGTTTACAAACTGAACTTTAGCCTCACAACAGTCTCATGAGGGCTCTGTAGTGAGGACCATGATCCCTGAGAAACTAACAACCAACCAGCAAACTTGTATTGTACTGGAAGAAAAGGGGCCAGCCCTGCTCCCAGGATCTGAGTGAGTAAATAAAAGGTCCCTGTTTTACACATCCTACTACCCAGCCCTCCCAAGGCAGGATGAGCAAATGTGTCTAATCCTTATGTATGCTTCAGGGCAATTAATCAGCACCTAGAAAACTGAATGGCAGAAATTCAGCAAGTCAGGAAATTAACAAAAATAAAGCAGAGGGGGTCTGCCACCTTATAAATATGCAAGTCTGCAGTCTAGCTGAGAAGGAGGACAGTGGGAGGAGAGCAACAAAATATTTGCATATTTCTTGCATTTTTATACTTGCTAACCCAAGGCTCACAACAGCATAGTTTGCTGAGGCACAGAAAATTTAGCTAAACACCTTTCAGATGGAAAGGATTGTGTTAGACCTGTGACATGCACAGGTAACAGGGGACTGGGATATGCTGTGTAATGAAAATCCCAATTAAAGCACCAGAGAAACATTTCTCAAGAGCCAAATTGCTTCAGCTACATCATGACTGGTTACCTGACACACAATCCTGGCCCCACTGGACCTGCACTGGTTCTGTCTAAGCTCATGCTGCTCTTTCAGCACCCTGACTTGATACCCAGGGCAACACAGATGCTGGAACAGACATCTGACCCGGCTCGGGTCCACACTGCTCCCTAGCTCACTTTCTTAAGCTGATACAAATCAAACTGAATGGTTTCTAGGCTGACGGCATCCTTAGAATTAATAAAACTGCAGTCATTCAGTGCTGCATCCATACCAACAGGTTCATGCACAAAATCAGCCTCATGGGAATGTACCCTCAAACTGCACTGCAGGGAGTGAGCAGGTGCTGCTACCACAGCTTCGCAACACACAGGCCTATGAGTACAGGCTATATTTTCCCAACACATACATGATTCTCCTGCAAAAGGTCTGCCAGATTATTTAGAGGTGCTATACTGCTACAGTACTGTATTGTTAAGAGAACACAGACACAGCAGCCATAAGGGGTGGGTTTGGGGAAATCAGTGGTGGCAGCAGAACCCCCAAAGGAAACACCTGTAAGGAAGGACAGCAGGGGCCCCTGTGGGGTCAAAAAGGGGAGGAACTGACTGCTTGGGCAGCCTTTACTACTCATCATCTGTCCTCCTCCAGGGAGGAAAATGGCAGGCTAAACAGACTATTAGGCTCTTCTATATATAAAGGCCAGAAAGTACCTCAAATAATGAGGCACCCTGAGGACAGAGTGAGGGCAGAAAACCATGCTCAGGGTAATGTACACATCTTGGTTTCATCTAATGAGAATTTGCATTTTGCCTTCTCGTCCTTGTCTTACACTTGGAGGCTGTTGAAGCCTATTCAGGTAATTGAGAGTGACCTGGAAAATGGCCTTCTTTAGAGCAGCCTCTCCCAGCTGGTGAAGGGCTGCTGCAGTGCCCTCAGTCATCCCAGCTCCTCAGATCTTCTGGCAATCTTCTCTAATGTGTTCCCTTGCCACTGAAGCCAAAGGAAAACCTGCTCTTGAACCTTTCCCCAGCTCAGTCCCAAAGTCTCCTCTCCTGATGAACAAGGCAGGACTGCTACCCTCACAACCCAGATCCAGCATAACTCCCCACAGGAGAGAGGGGTAATTAGCAGAGGAAGTTCTTCTGCAGTAACTGGGCATTGACTTCTGGTACAGTTTCCACAACTGCATTAAACAGACCATCAAATCCAAAATCAATTCCTCACCCTCTCTTCTGCTTGGCAGCTAAGGGCTTGAGTTTCAAAGGCTAATTGAGTGTTAATGTCCAGCTAAACTCTGTGCAAGACATCTCTGACACTAACAGATCCTATTTTATAAGTTACTCCTACCTCAATAAATTTAGACAAGTATAATTCGAGACTATTATTTATGGCATGAAAAAAATCAATATAATCATAAAACTGCTGACAGCAATCAGCTCTTAGGCAAAGACTGCAGAGAATGAGGTACTGGTGTTCCAAACTTGCTGTGCCTACCCTGCTCTGAGCTGTACCTTTTGCAAACCACTGGAGAACATTAACACATTTGGCCCGTTTGCTGTGACGAGGTGCCAGCACACAAAGTCCATGCCTGGCTCTGCTGTCTGTGCTGCATTATGCACAGAGGCAGGCACCAGAAATGAAGTCTCAGCCCTTCCAATTAGGAGCTTTCATTCCACCTGTGAAAACAACTGGCCTGTATTTTATAAGTGTCTGTTGCTTTTGTAAGTATCCTCATAAAACAAGCAATTTCCACTTCCTTGGAACTCAGGAGTAATTTGGATGTTAATCCAATCAGGAAATGCAAACCCCCTTCAGAAGCCGTAAAGAACTAACAGCTCTGCAACATAACTGTATACACTCAATATTTAATATACACACATTCACACACAAAACACATTCATGGAGGTTTACTTATGCCCAAAGAGAGGGAGAGAGATGGAATTAGAACAACAAAAATGTGCTTTACTCTATAAAATAGACTTCTCCGTTCTCCGTGTAGGCCATCTCCCAGTTTTCCGGCAGAGGACCTAGGTTATCCTCAGCAGAAGGAGGTAGGTATTGAGGGAGGTTCTGAGATGGTTCCGTGGTGGGGACGTGGGTGTGGCTCTCAATTGTGGACGGTGGGGCTGCCTCTCTCACGATATGCGTGTTGTGCTCGTCTTGGTCACCAGACTCTGCTGTAGAAGAAACAAGCACAGATAAAAGTGAGAACCAGTCTTTTTCTCCCTTGGTTTTCTCCTCTAGGTTTATCCTACCAGTTTTCCTCTCCTTGACTTTTAATTCACAAGACACAGCAACAGATGAAGCGAGGGCAGTGCCCCAGCAGTCTCTGTGGCAGCAAGGGTGAGCTCACCCTGCCACACACTCTGCCAGCCAGACCCTCGCCGAGCAAATCAGGAGCTGTGATCAGCTCCTGTGTTCACTCCAACAGGCCCTGCTGAGGTATCAAATTCTTCCAAGCTGTCTGAGGCTCACTGGTGTAGAGGAGTTCACTGTGCTTTCGAGCAAGCTTACAGGTTCACTCTTGCAGTGCCAATTGTGGGACAGGATTAGGAGGATAAAATTTCCTGTTTGAAGAATGATCAAAAGAGAAGATTTTACATGTGCAAAGTGTTGCCAGAAGCTCAAATTCAACAAGCTAATGGTGAATGCCTTCAGTGCAGTATGTTATTTTAAATTAAAAATTAAAATGAATGTCAGCACTGCACCCTGTGTCCACGTGTTGCTGCTCACTAGTGCCTGTTCTTGTTATCTGAGGAGGTTTACTCCATGGCTCATCACAGTATCATTCCAGTCAAAGTCAGTCAGGAGTATTTTTTGCTGTATCTGGCCGGTCTTCCTCTAAGAAAATATTTCTGATGTATTCATGCAGTTTTGAGCTGTATCCATGAAACACTGCTGCTCATCCCTTCCATCACTAATCACAGTAAATGCTCCTCAATAAACAGGTCTGTGCCCTCACTCCTTCACAAAGAAGTTTTGGCAACAACAGACAAATTCTAAAATTAACCCTGTGTCTACCAAAGGGATTTCCTCTGTTTGGTTCTTGAAAGGTGTTGAAAATTTATGGCAGTATCTTCACATCCCCTGAGAACATCAGTACAAGCACAGACAACACACCGAGCAAAAGACAGAGAGATCAGTGTCACCCTCTGCCAAGTCCCCAAGGAGTGGGATTGAAAGGGCTTCACAGATTGGACCCCACCACTGCTCTCCACACCACAGACAGTGTGGAGAGCAGTGACATCCTCAATACAAAGCCCACAGCCCTCGAATAAGCTCCTTCATTATTCTAGTCTGTGTGCTGCCACTACCAAAAGAGAAGAACATAATGAACTGGGAGGAAGGGGAAGAAAAAGATCTAGACTATATCAGTATCCTCAATGCTTGCTTTTCAGCCCTCCTGGAGTTTGATATTTTTAGGTAGAAGATGACAAGATAAAGAAGCATGAAAGCATCATCGCCAGCTTAAAACTGAGAGTATAAACATGCCAAAATCTGGAAAACACAAGTTACCGAGAGGTCTCCTAGGGAAGCACGTTCATTTTAATATGGCTAGCACACTTACATGTGAAAAAAAGCATAAGGAATCACTTTGGTATATGAGAAATAACTCTTCTTGATTCTGTGCCTGTTTAATGAAGGCAAGGGGCCAGGGTGTGATAACGTTGTGACAAATGAGCTGCATCTTCCAGTATTTCATCTTGCAAAGGAAAACAAGGAAGAGAAATGATGCTCAAACTACTTCAGGGGCGCCAAACTGAGATGGGCAGCAATGAAATCAAACAACATGTCTCCCACCAGCTTTTTCCAGAAATCAGATTCTGTGACAAAGGCTGAGGCTGCTGTCATGTCACAACATGTGAGAAACCACCCTCAGTGCAAAATTTTGTCAATGACTGTCAGCAGATACAGAAATTCCACCCTGGGAGAAATTACGCTGGCTAAGAGAGATTTGAGTCGGAAATGTGTAACAGGTATCAGCCAAACAGAGCACAACCCTCAAAAGCCATTAGACAGTTTGGCCCAGAGAGGACCAAAACTAAACCTCAGCCTAAATCCTTTCAAGGCTCTAAACAGATATTAGAGCCAGAACACTGGCAGGTAGGAACTGGCAGGACAGATCCTCTGACTCATCAGAGGCTGAGAAGGAAAGTTTTCATGATGACAGAAAGTGATCAGAGGACAAAGGACCCAGTGCCAGTTATGGTGAGCTCCCACAGCAAGCAGCTAGGAAAGGCTTGAAGGTGTGGATAATACTTGCTCAGTACCTGCCTCAAAAGGAGCCCAGAAGATGAATTCACAGCTTGAAACTGAGCTGAGGTAACAATGCTCTAAGCACTAACAAATACTAGGCCTGGGGACCAAGTATACTAGTGTGGGGAAGAGCTCTTGCCCCTCAGAGCTTCACAAACTTCCAGCTGATTTCTGCGGAAACTCAACGGATGTCCAATAGTGTTTTACTCTGAATCCGCCTGCACAGCACTTGACTTTAGATTGCAAAGGTTTCCAGTGATCTTGCCATCTTGCCAAGGCTTGATGGTAGCCATGGTGGGAACAAGATCTGTGCTCAGCAGGTGCTGGGGTTTTTGGGAGTTGCCCTTCTGTTTTCTTTTCTTTCTCCTGAGGAATTTTTTCCCATATATGTTGCCGAGGCGACAAATGGCTGGGTGCCTGGGAGAAAACAAAAGTCCTGGCCACAAGGGAAGGGGTCCAACGGGCTACTCTCTTTCACCTGGGCTTGGGGGCTGGTGCTCTCGGCGTTCAGACAAGGAGAGGCTGCCATCGTGGTGTAGGGAATTCATCAACACTGCAGACTTCTGCTTTCAGCTGCTTTCCTTCTACGGGAGAAACACCTGGATTCCCAAGCCCACCTTCCCCTGCCCCCCTGGGAGCCGGGCCACGGACGCTCTGCCCCCGCTGTTGCTTCGAGCCTTCGCCGCATCGTAGCCCCGCGTGCCGTGCTTGCTGAGACCGGCCAGGGTTCCCACTGCAGCTCCGGAGTTTGATACATCTCACCTGCCAGCAGGATATGTGTTCGTCCCTGCTGTTCCAGCCTGCTGCTCCCGAGGGTTCTGCCGGGCACCGGGACCAGCTGCCCAGTGGGGTTTGTGAGGCCTTTGTTCCGTCCCTGCCCGGGACCCCGAGCCGCCATTGCCGCGTGAGGGCCGAGCTCGCTCCGGAGCGCCCCCTGCCGGCGCGGGGGAACCATCGCACCCGCCCTGCCTGGCCGGGAGCCACCAGCGCCCCTGCCGGCTGCGAGTGGAACTGCACCGAGGGGAAAGGGCCCGACAGCCAAGGAGGCTGCACTGGGGGTGGGGCTCTGCTTGCTGTTACCGCCGTAGTTACTGCTGTTTGTTTGTCTTGTTATACATACATACATATATATATATATGTGTAAAAAACTGTTATTCCTATTCCTCATATCTTTGCCTGAAAGCCCCTTAATTTCAAAATTATAATAATTTGGAGGGAAGGGGGTTACATTTTTCATTTCAAGGGAGGCTCCTGCCTTCCTTAGCAGACACCTGTCTTTCAAACGAAGACAGCAGGACACAAGACCTCGATGAAATACAGAACCTACACCCATGCTTCAGATCTCATTCCTGGAGCAAGCAGCACTCCATTTGCTGGGAGGTACCTTGGAGAAGAGGACCTAGTACTCTAACTGTATGTGATGGGCAGCTCTGGATGCAAGGAAGGACAAAGGACAGCAACATATGTAGGAAGGACAAATAATTAATTTAAAATGTAATCCTGGTTGAGTCATTTCATACTGTTTGTAACTGTCAACAGTTGACTGTTTGTCAACTCTTCCCCAGCCTTTCTGCAATTAATGGATTTGAACTTTTCCACATTTTTGTCTTAACCAGTTCAATCCCACAAAGCCTTTTTGGAAAGACACAACTGTGCATGCAATTGTTCATGCATGGACATCCGCCATTCAGATATCAGCCAGTTCTGTTTGACATTGACAGCTCTGCAGAAAACACATCAAAAACAACACCCCTCCTTCAAAATACCCTCCAAAAGCCTTCCCCATGTATCCTAACTGAAGGAGAGTGAGCAGTATGTTTGCTTTACCTGTGAAGCTACTGCTCATTTCAGGTACATCATCCTCTTCCTCATTCTCTGTATGCACTATGCCAGCATTTTGCATATCATTGTAAGACTTGGTTCGCTTTGGAGTCGACTGCTTGGAGCCAGACTGCAGGTTTTGCAAAGCATCGGTGGAAGTCACTTTCCCACTGAGGGGCTGGCTGGGAGGCTTGGGCGTTCCATAATAGTTACCTAGGCAATAGAGACACATTTGCATCTTCAAAACAGAACAGTTTATAGCAGTAAGGTTTCTATTTCATTTTCTTTACAGTTCCATTAAAATTTCTGTCCCTCCCCACAAATAAGGAAATAAAGACGATAACACATGCCATTCCCATTTTTGAGGGTGCATATTTCATCTCTACAGCAGACACAGAAATATTTCTTGCCTTCTCTTGTCAAATCTAAAAGGAGAAGCAATGGTTGTATTGTTTAGGTGCACTGAGCGTACATGGGCTAAAACAAAAGGCAGTCATGGTGAATAGTGAAACTTCATCTTGTTACATCTGAATTTCAATTAGTAGCCTTTTTACATCTGTGCACCCACACAGTGCTGTGGCAGATCTGGAGTGAGCCCTGCAGAAAATAAAAAATTCATGACTGCTATCACCAAGAGAAGTGATGAAAGGCTTGATGCCCTGCTTTAAAACAGGTTCTTTTAGGGGGGATGTTGCATTTGGAAGGCAAACACTATTCTCTCTCTAAAAGAAAATTTAGTCAAAGGAGACAAAAGGAAAGATACCACATGACACTGCTTTTTTCAAAGAGGAAATTCAGCAGTTGGGTCAACTTGGGTAGAAGTGAAGAACCAGACCTTAAAGCTAAACTTGAAGGGACAAAGATGCACCCCCAGTTATGCCAGCACACGTTCGGAATCCAACACCAGCTGTGACTGAAACAGTACAAAGTGCTTGGGCTGCTTCCCTGTCATTTTAAGTGACCATGGAAGAAACACAGAATAAGTGCAGGTTCATTCATGCCACAACAGCACAGAGGTATTTCACTGTCCCTGTTTCACTTTACCTCCACACCATAGCAGTGCTTGATTTACCCTGAAATTCTCCACCGCAACCTCAGGTCTGGAATCTATTCCCGCAGCACTGGGCATCTTAGGAATTCAGACCCATTGCAAGGTGAATCTTTTAATTTTTACACAATGATTTGTTTTATACCACAGTTTTACATACAATTCCCCCAAGTTTCTCTTTCAGGAATTATTGTTAATTATTATTTGCCATCTTTGGATTCTAAGGGTAGACTTAAAAATTTTCCCTGTGCTCTCTGACATGACAAAACACAAAGGATGCCCTCCCATATAGTTCAATTGTGTCAACAGTGCAAAATTCTTCTCTAAAACATACATTTATTTACATTCTTCATTGATCTCCACATGCTACATATAAAAAGCACTGAAAGCACTGTTTTTCAATTTTTCAGTACATATTTTCTCAGCCAACTGTAGAAGATGACATTTGAGACCATCTAAGGGAAGGTGCACAGGTCCATGGGAAGTGATGGGGTGCATCCACAGCTCCTGAGGGAACCTGGATGGAGTTGCTACATCACTTTCCATCATATTTGAGGAGTTGTGGCAGTCTGGTGAAATTCCCACTGACTGTAAGAGGAGAAACATAATCCCTTTGTCAATAATGGAGGACCCAGAAAGAGGCCAGCCAGTCTCACCTCTCTGCCTGGCAGGATCATGGAGCAGATCCTCCTGCAAGGAGGATCACCAGGACCCATCAGGAGTTGGAATCACCTTGACTTGGACAGGCAGAGTTCACCTGGGAAGACCATTTAGGAAACACGTGTGATCACTTCCCCCCACTGCCTCCTGTGAGGTGAAAAAGTATTTCTCATAGAGCTGAGACCCAAGAAGCCAGAGCAGCTCCAACCTCCATGCTTTTACAGCTGGAGTAGTAGGACAGCAACATGTGCAGGTTTGTCTTAACAAGGTGTGTTCCAGCCTGTACACAACGATGTGGATCCAGCTCCATGGAAGCAACAGCGCTTCACAATGCTTTCATCTTCTGTTCATCATTTCAGAATCTTAAATGTACATTGATGCATAATTTACGGGGAGAAGGAAATTACTTCTTCTGGAAAGAGCCTCTAATGGGTACGGAGGCCCCGCAAGCAGGTTGCAGTTTCTGCTAGAGAAATAATTCTTATGCTCTACATACTGCAGGACTGTTTTATACCAAAAGAGGAGGAATGGAGGATAGAGTGTGCAAAGGGAAAATACAAACATAGGTGGGCAAAAAAAAAAAAAAAAAAAGGACAATTAACTCTGCTCCCATCTACCCTTTGGCGTTTCTCATGAACAATGATACTACTCTGGGATTTTGTAGGTTATTTTTGTTTTAGGTTGTTGCTTTGTTTGGTTTTCCAGGGGAAAAAAAAGTGTTTTCTATGGATATTAACTGCTAAGCAGAGAGAGCCATGTGTGTGCCACAAATAAAAACAACTTTTATTTATAGCACTGCACATCACTATTTTATGTGAAAGTTATTTTGGGTCTGTTCTAAATGGTTGAATTCTTTAGGATGGATGCAACAAAGTGGATGAAGGGGATATATAGATGTTGATAGTGTGGGTTTTATTTCCCCTGGACAAGAACATAGCACAGATGGTACCATCCCTCTTCCAATTACAAAGAAATGTATGATTATATCTTCAATTTTTTTTCCTCTTCAGTTCCTTTAGCAACAGCAAAGCTGGAGTTCCTAGCAGTCAATTGAGAGCTGTTCCTCAACAGAAAAACAGGCTTCTCTAAAGTATTTCAGGTTTTCTTACACTAACATCATTAGTCATTTTTCAAACCAGCCATGGTTGTTGGTACTAACATTAGTGAATAATTACTTTCTACGAAGACAATGTGCCGTCTTAGAGGATCCCTGTAAATATGAGTGAGCATAAAAAGAGAAAATATGAATTTGAAACTGAGCATGCATCTGTATGTGTGGGGTTTATGGGAAATGTAGCCATTGGGGCTGAACTTCTCTTTTTTCTCCACAGGAGGAAGATTAAGCCTGAGTCAATATTTGAAAAAATCAGAGTTCTTCCTTCAGATTCACACTAAGACAAACAGGTTGGGAAAATAACCCAGCTCATGATGAGAAATCTTCTAAAGAATGCTCCAACCCAGCTTCCAGGTGACATGGAAAATGAGAGAAAATAGAAATGCTATCTTTCCCTCATGTTTGCTGGATGGAGTCAGCCCTATTTCTCTTCTCTAAGCAGTTATTTTTGAAGACATGGCATGTGGGCCTGTGTGTGGGAGCAGACACACTATTGGGGGGACTGGTAAAAATAATCATCAAACCTCATGTTTCATCCTCAAAATTGGAAATAGAAAATATTTACACTGTGATTCAGAAATCTAAATATTCTCCACCAAAAACTGACAGTGAAATGCCCAGCAAGAGTTTTACAACACTCAGACTTGACAATATTCATTCAAATTAAATCTATCAATGTTTATGAAAAAACATACATTTAAAAATAGGCTTTAACAGTGTTTTGTGAGCCACTTGTAAGCCTAAAGAAGGGGCTAACTTCATAGCTAGTGTAATTTGTACTGAATATCCAATCAGCTCTAATTATTAACAGCATGTTACATGTGCATACACAAGCATCTGTCATCCCAGAGGATCCCAAAACATTTTCTGAAGTCAGCACAGCAGTTAGGGCAGGACTCTCTGGGGTGCTGAGCTCAGGTGAAGCTCTGCAAAACTTCTGAGGACTCTGACCCCAACAGGATGTCTCTGAACTGGAAAGGAGCAGCCTGTCTCCCAGACAATGGAGATTTTCGGAACAAGACTGCAGGAAGCTCTCTGTGTTTCTGTGGAAATGCCAGTTCTGAAGCAGCCAGCATGGCAGGAATGGCACTTTCCCATGTCCGATTCCCATGGGAACTGGGCCTCTGAGCCTTACCCTCTTCTCAGTCACATATGGATCCTGCCTACAGCACCTGAATTAACACCTAATAACAACACATTCACTCTGCAGATGCACATAGCATTAACTGAATCCCTTGTCATCACTTTTCACTAGACCTTATTTTATTCAGTCCCTTGGTGCTTAAAACTTACTCAACCACTGCTGAAGTTTGATGGCAGCATCTGTAGCCAAATCCATGAGTTAATCTAAGCACTCTAAAGCACCACTCAGGAGAGTGCACAAAAATAACAATAATAATGAAAAAAACCTAACAGAAGAGCTATTTGGAATGAGTTGGTTTCTTTTCATCTCCTTATCTTTAAGTGTCAGCAGCTTACACATTTTAGCATCATGCCCAGTAAAGACTTTGGTAACAGCTTATCACAACAATAAGACAAGTTCTCATCATCATGAAACTTCCTGCTCTGCCAATTCAAGCAGTGATCACAATCAATGAAAGCAATCTACAGCAGCTTCCACCCTGTCCTGAATTAAAGCAACACTGTCAGTCAAGAGACCTTTAGGTTGTAGAAACCAAATGGCAGTGGAAAATTTGTCTTGTATTTCAAATAACAAAGCATTCTTAATAAATATTCCCCGGGTGGGCAGTAAACTCACCCTAAATTGTTTACGTGAGCTGGAATTTAAAATCCAATTCACAAAGATACATAAACTAGCTACCCTTAAGTAAAATAACTATGAGTATATTCCATAAAAACTTTGAATTCACACTGTTGAATTCAATTCCATTTGGGTCGAAAGGACTCCATCCAGCCAAGATGCTGTTTCTAGAATGGGTAGAAATGCACATGAAGAGAGGCACAATCTAGCAGGTTCAAAAGTGGAATGGATACTAAGGCAGAGAGGGAAGAGGAGACCATGAAGGCTGCTGGGGTGGGGACAGGGAGCTGACAGGGAGAGGTGGAAGAAGGCAGAAGAGCTGACTGCAAGTTCAAACATGAGTTTGAGCACTAATTCTAATGGTGCAAATACAGCAATTGAAGAATGTGGTCCCAAACCACGTGTTTGAGGTACTTTAATCTGTAGGTGCTTGCTCTGCAGCAGCTATTCTCTTTCCTTCTAGTGGAAAGATGGCTATGCCTGGGACTGGGAGTGCATTTGTGTCTCAGCGAAGGACCAAGAAGAGTTCATGCAGTTCTGAATTTACTGCCTACTTGTGAAGTCTGACTTTGCAATTATAAAAATCCCAAGAAACTCAAAGGCCTCTCTGCAGCCCAGAGGACCCTGTGTCCATGGGAGGTGCATCAGATCTTCAAAGCGACCACTCTGTGCTAACAAGGATTCCATTAATAGCTCATGTTTTAAAAAGCACTTCATAGCTTTCTGTCTTGGTGCAAATGGGTATTTTGGGAAAGACACTTGGAGATAAGCAGCAAAATTAAGCAAGGCCTTGACATGAAGACTTGAAATGTAATTCTTAATGTAATTGTTGTCTTTTCTGAGACACAGCTCTTCTTCTCTGATTTGTACAAGAACCAAAACAATTGACCCTTAATTTTGGCAGAAGAGTTTCTGCTCATCTAATCCAGCAAGAGTGTTTGTGTCTGATTAGCACAGGAGGAACTGGCTCCTGGGAGCAGAGCTCCTGCCATAGTGTTTTGTCTGTTCTCTTCCCAGATCACATTCTGCTACAGATTTCCACATGTAGATGACAGATCTGGCTGCTGTCTGTGGGATTCACCTAGCTGCAACTGCACATTGATTAGCAATTGCCTTGAGGAAATTCAGAGTATCCAGGCAACCAGGACAAGGCTGCGGATACAGCATCTGGATCAGAAGGAAAACAGGCAATGAAGGAGAGCTCAGAGAAATTAACCTACAATACATCCATTTTCTCTAAATAGGAGATTCTCTGTCAATTTTTGTAGTTATTCATGGTGAGGTTAACTGAAAGATCAGTTAGGATTTCTTGTTAAATAAGTCAAACTGTTCCAAACTGCACATTTCAATTATGTCTGAAACTTAACATATACTCCAATTAGTGTCCTAAAGGCAGTGGCAGCATGGAAGAAAGTCACCCACAGAACAAATCACTCTTACTTATTCTGAGTTTTTCTGTGTTATCACTAGGTGTTACCACATATTATAGTTAGCACTCATGTACAAGTGCATCCAAGCACACTTAAGGCATGGAAAAACCCTAAAAAAAAGCAGTCATACTGAAAGTAATAAATAAGCAATACAACCTTGGTAGCATGGAGCAGGAGGGGGCTGGGGAGGGTCAGGGTATTCCATGAGACCATACAGAACATAAATAAACATGTGCTTGTGTATGGTATATACAGAAAGCAGGAGAAGCAGCTGGAAACACCCTACCTAGCACAGGGCTGTAGGAGTAAAGAAAATACCATGTCAAGCCATTGCAATATGAAACTCTTCTTCTGGCAAATAGTTAAATATTTATATATATTGTCCCACCGTGAGGATGTGTCCCATCAACACCCTCCCTGTCAGGAAGGCAGTGGCAGTGAGCTCTGCAGGAAGGGAAGGGCTGCAGCCTGTGGAGGCCAGGCTGCCTCTGCAGAGGAGCTGGATAGCACCAGCAACAAGCAGCCATTTCTGAAGAGCCCCAAGGTCACCCAGTACCTAAGAAAACAGTGCCAAAATGTGCCTGGACTACTAGAAACAGCCTTCAACACATCAAATTACAGTTACAAAGTAAATTATGCCTAAAATAATCTGAACTTTAACTTAAGAAGAAAGCAACTAATTCACCATATCTTTTTTGCCAGAGTTGTTTGGGAACCTTTACCCTGAGGTTAGTGTTTTAAAATGCATGACTGCTAATGAACAGTTTCTGACAGAGTTCACATTGAGAAACTTGTTACTGAACATGCAGAGAGAGGGAGAAGCCAGTCAGGAATGCCACAGGAAATTCAAAGCCACTCTAAACCCCTATCAGGTATTTGAATATTTACTTTTAGAGAACAAGAGTTACTCAGGTACCACTTCAGCTGTTTGCAGAATAAAGCACTGTTATCAGATGACACTTCAGTACAGCAGCACTCATGCTTAACACTTATAATCCTGCACATACACAACAAGGTTTTACCCTTTTTTCTCTACTAGTGGTTTAAAAAATAAAAAGAAAAAAAGCAAGCAAAGTATTAAGAGCCAAAGATAGAAGAGGAATCATTCTGCAGTGCACAGATATTAGTATGTGGATATTCAGTGTGATATATTATAATGATGCTAAAGGAGCCATTATGATTTATTGATTCAATCTCTAGTCTGGCGACAAAGATCAGCAGATCTGATCTTATTAAGCAGAACATGTTCACCTGTACAGACATCCCCAGCATCTGCCACCCCTCCTCACCCAATCTTCCCCTCATGTTTTGCCTGTCACAGGCTCACCTCTCATTTCCAGGTGGGACCAAGCTGGTGACACCCACAGGCTGCGAAGGCACCAGAAAAAAAAAAAATCTACCCATTTTGCTAAAGCAGCTGCGGCAGCGTGGCTGCTGCAGAGAAGCCAAAGGAGAGCCAGCACATCAGATAAATTAGGCTAAAGGCATCTTGATTTGAAGCATGTTGCTTAATATACCTCTCTACTTCAGCTGAAATTCAAACCACACTATTAATGTAATTTATTACGATCATTAAGTACCACAATCAGAGACCCTGTCTACAGTAGCTAGTTTTATATACTTTAAAAATGTTAGCAAGTCACCCCATTACATCTTAGTCATGAGACTAATGCAGATTACTTATTACTTCTCTTGGGAATCACATAACACTTGTCCTGAGAATGAAAGATGATGCCTTGACAATAATACTCTATAATGTAATAACCCTTCACATGTTATAAAGTGCAGCACTTTTTCTTTTGAGGATCACTAAGTGCTGGGCAGGCATTCATTCATTCATACAGCCTCACCAGATCCTTGTGATACAGCCGTCCCCATTCAAAATTCACCCACTATGCTCATGTCCCCATGTACCTCTGCACAGCTCCTATCACCAGGGCTGCCTGAATTCAGCACAGTCCTCCAGAACACTGTTGCTTCCATTCTCCCCCTCCTATTTTGAAGAGCAGATAGCTGCAGGCACAGGGTATCTGCTGAAAAGTAAGTGTTGTTTTAATATTCTCCAGGCCAGAAACCTGAAGTATAGAGCAGTTACCTGATCTGCCCAGGGCAACTCAGCATCTGGGGAAAAAATGGGAATAAAATCTGGAAGCGGTGACTGTGCTCAAAACAGCCCTCCCTTGGGGTCCTGTGAGAGCCTGCAATTCAAATACAGAAGTAATTGCTAAATAATTAGTAACCTACACAAGCACTTCCATGCATCTATCAGTATTTTCTGCCCTGAAGGAGCAGTCAATAAATGCCTGAGACTACAATTACAGTGATTTCCTATCTACCAGAAGGCCTAGACGATGTGCAGCCTAAAAAGAGTTTTCCTTCCTAATGAGTATTGTCAATGGAAATTTCTAACTGGCTTGCGTGTGTTGTGTGCAGCACCCATGTGGGGCAAAATCACCAATACTGGAGCAGCATCATAGCTTTTTGGGCAGGTCTTCCAGAGCCAGTTGCTGGATTCATGTGATCAACGTGGCTCTCATCAGGGAAAGAAAGATGATGTTTCTGGGCTTTATGGTTAAAAACCAGGATGTTAAAACCCAAACTGAAAATCCCAGGAATTAAGGCCCCCAATCCCCCCTCCCACCTGGTTACATTTCTTGAAGCCTTTTGGGTGCAGAAAATACCAGGGAGATGAGAGGTGACCAGAGCAGCAGCTGTCATGTCTGCTTTGCCTTCACTGGGATGTGAATCAGAAGCTGCCCAGAGGAACCGCTTTGCAGTGCACCAGAAGAAATAATAATGGCATTATGAAGCCCTGTAGGTCAGCAACACTGCTTTTGTCCTGTTCAGTTTGCACTTTCTCTTTTTGCAATTAGAGCACTTTGAAAACCTGATACACTCTCCTACTTTTTAATGGTTTTCAACTGTTCTCTTCTGCTTGTTCTTTATTCTTTCCAAATCGATAGTATCTGTATCAGCATCAAAGTCCTGGGTATTACCCCTTTTCTGATGGCTCCCTGTTTTCTCATCTTTCTCCCCAGAACTTCTCTTCAGTAACTGTTAACTCTTCTGCAAGATTTTTCCCAGTGACAGTATCCAGGTGACTTTATGTCCATCTTCTCCACCACCGCATACTGATGCTTATAAATTAAGGCCAGAAGGGTCCTTGGGACCACGCTGACCCCAAACCCCCAGCCAGCTTGAGCAAGATGAGCTTGTGGCTGGACAGCACACAAAACCTTCCCCATTCCTCATCCCTATTGTCCATTTCATAGCATCCCTCTTCCTTCATCTCTAAATCACCTGAGAGCATTAAATCACAAGCAACCCTAACTCTGCAATTGTTACGAATTCTACTCATAACAGCAGGTAGAATTAGAAGATTATTTTCTTTTGTTAACCTTTATTTCTCTGGTTTAGAATAAGCCATCACTGATCAAAAACACAGTCAAAAATAATATAACGGTGAAACACATGAAAAAAATGTGGCAGTAAAATGCAGCATAAAACAAATTATAATTAAAATATCTAAGACTGCAAAGCTGGATAATCACAGAGAGTTGGCCATTAGAAGTCTAACTTGCTTTGTGGTTTGGGTTTTTGGCAGATTTTCTTTTATAGACAAAATTGCTTGCGATTGCAGCATCGAGTCTGAATCACCCCATCTTCCAAGATCTAATCAAGATCAACACTCTCTTGATCGATACAGCTGTAAAATAAGATTTCCAAAAAAAAGTACAACAAAGCCGTTAAAGAAATCTCGGAAGGCAGCAAAATAATTTCTTGAAGTTGTAAGTGAAAAATGAACTCTATTTATTTTACATTATAATCAAATAGTAATGTGTCTTGATGCATATATGCACACATGCATCATCATTATTTGCTTTATTCTTATTGATTTTTCCTTCCATGGGCCAGCACTCCAGAACCACAATGCACCAGCATCACTGATGTCAATGGGGAAAGAAGCTTTTCAGCACTTCTGACAAATTATTCCTTTAAAGTTCAGGCACTTCTATCACCCACAGAAATGAAATACACATTAGACTTATGAGAAAGCAACCTCATCTTCAGCAACTGAAAAGAGCAAGCCATGATACCGAAAAAGTTTAGCTGCTGCTGCATATAATCACATAGGCAGTGAAACGACCATGTTATAACTGTCCCAGATGGATACAGCATTTCCTGAGAACCAATTCCCAGCCATGTCCCAGGAGCCAGCTTACAGACAGTTACCCATTTTGTCTTTCCAAGTGGAAAGGTCACTAGAACAAATAGATCAGGAAGCAATGGTGAAGCATTTCAGCTGATCTATTTCAAGGACCATGACAAAAAAAACTAATTTGGTGTTATAATTAGAAACACAGAGAGGAAAAAGCTCATTTTGGAGAAGAGCTGCTGCTGGAATGTTAGCATTGGAGCTGATGGAGCTAATCAGCTCAGAGAAGTGGAAGAGTGAAACCAAATTATACATTTAGCATCTTCATGCAAACCAGGTTTGACACTGCAATTGTCTGCAGTTGGGAATGAGCACAAGGTTTAAAGGTGCCCTTAAAAAGGAGCTTCTAAAGAAGTAGACAAACACTATTTCAGGACTCGTTCGTCAGACCCTGAAAACCAAAACCACATGTTACAATCCTTTCTGTTCATGTTTGATGACCACTTTTCAAAGACTTTTGGTTATTTGCGTATAGTTTGTATTTTTAAACTTACTCCATATTTCTTATTATAAAGAATAATTAGAATAAGGCTGCAAGAATAAGGCTTTTTCACTCTACAGAAGGAACCATTAAACTTCTTCCACATGGAAATATGAAATGACTGAGCTGAAGTACATTGGAAGGACTTTCAAACCTGCAAAATACTTCTTTCCATTATCTTGTCAACAGGTACATTTGAATGTTCTCCAGAGGAAAAAAACCCCAACCCAATCCAAAAGGAGTTTTCAATTTAAAGGAGTTATAGATTGCAGGTTTAGTTACACAATTCCTATTGTGTACCTAAAAATGGCCAATTTGCCTTGCATTTCTCTGGAGCTTTTTCCTGCTCTCACCCTGGTGACATTTCAGTCACCCTTGGCTGTCTCAGTGCTGTTGTTTGCAAAATTGTGCTGTAAAAAGGATCAACACAATGACCCAAGTTAGAAGCAATTATCCAAGAGTAAGAAAAAACCAAAAAAGCAGTACATCATGTAGCTGCACAGTGACACAACTGGCTGACGAAGGAAGTGTATTTAGGAAAGATGGAGGGAAAGAGAAACAGCAAGAGGAACGAAAAACTGAACAAGGAGATGAGCCATAGTGGATACAAACAATAGATGCATACTGCCCCAGTATTCTGTTATGGGATTACATATTGAATTTTCCTGGCCAACTGACGTTAATCTTTTCAGGCAGTTAACTTTTCTGCAAAAGATAAAAGCACAGCAAAACTGGAATTCCCTCTCTCCGGTTACAGAGAAGAGGGAAGCAGAGCACTAGGATGGAAAGCAAGGTCCTAACTTGAGCAATGGCCATTAAAATGTGGTGTCCCACCATGGGTATTTGAGGTGCTTTTTCACTCCCTGTGGCTCTGTACCTTCATAAGTTCCTACTTCCAGAAGGGTCCCACTTCGCTCCAACTCCAGAAACTCCTCCACAGTCAGAAAGTTATAGTCCACACCAGGCACTTCTCCTTCTCTTGGAGGGCGAGTTGTGCCTGAAAGGAAAAATTAGAGCATCAACAGAGTTGTTTTCTTATCAAGAATTAAAAGGGACAGTAACAAATTTTCACAAAGATACAACAGTATTTGTAAAACACAGTTCTGTGAGCTACAAGGGTCAAAAGAAGTTTGAAGTTAGGAGCCCATGTAAAAACAGGATATAGATTTCAGGTTGAACTGGTGGCACCAAGCAGAACAAAACAACTGAAGGACAATGTTTCTTGTATTCTCACAAAGACTCTGGCAAAGAAATCTTTCATCTCTCGGTCCAGAAACACAGCTGGAAAAATTTGGTACCTGGGAAAATGCCAGCAATTACTTTCCTGCTGTTAGAATTGTCTCTCCCACTTCAACTTTAGTAAAATTGCAATCTGTATTCTCAGATAAGGCAACGGGTTCCGTTATTTCTGTATCACTATCTCACACCATAAACATAATTTTCCCCGTGTTTCTTCTTAGTGTTTTATCTCTATTTATGTTATTATTTTTTACTCAGCATTAAAAAGTACTATGAGACAGTTCTGATGCACCATTCACACGTGCTCACTGAAGAGACAACCTGCCAACTCTTCTCACAAAAGTTCACCTATAAGCTCATTCCAGTTCAGGAATACTTTTGAGTAATAAGCCACACTGAATCTCTCTCTCCAGCACTTGACAATTTCAGTAGCACCCATGGAGAACTGGCTCAGATCACTGCCACTCTGAAACTCTTCTCCCTTCTGGCCAATTTACAGCACCCTGAAGCACAGTGTAAGGTGAGTAACTTCATGACTTTTTTCCTAAGATGGCTTGGGATGCTGCATTTTAGGTCACTGAGCACGCTTCATTGATAAGAATCAATTTCTGTTCAATAGCCTTTATTTTCCATGACTCTGGAGGCTGAGGGGCAACTGCATTCTGTACATCTCAGATTAAATATAAATGACAGATTTACAGATGGTACAGGAAACTCAGTTTTGGAAGAAAGACTGGAGTTAGAGAGTTGGAGGTGTCTGAATGCTGTGGCTGAAACCAGTCTGATGGCTTGGAAATAACTTTGGAGATGTGAAAACCATACCTAACATTTAACAAAGCATAATTTCTCACTTCTGAGGGACTCTTCTGGCCCCTGGGCAGTGTCTTCTCAGTGCATACAATTTCCTGAACCCTCTATAAAAAGATAGAAGAAAGAATAAAGAAGCTGAGCTTCTGAAAACTAATTGGGAAGATCCCAGCTCTCAGAAGTTGAAAGAGCATACATTTAACATGCCTGCATCTGGCAAATGTTTTCCTCAAGTGCCAGGAAAGCGGAAAGTCTGCTTATCTCCTATTCATCTGAGAGACTGTTCAAGAGGTCAGTCTTGACAGAGTGACACCCTTGAAAGACTGTCAATATATTAATTTCCTTGATAGAGATCCACTTTCTCTAACACACTCCACTTCTTGTTTCAAAATAGAAACTCTCTTTTTTTATTATTTACCAGCAGCTTTCAGAGAGTCTATAAATTCCTGTGCTTTTTTCCATCATTCCTCCTCTCAGAGCTATATGAATGGGCAAAGGAGGGAGAAAAAGTAAGGAAGGGGCTGGGAATAGTGCTGGATATCTCCACCCTGCTAGCAGAATTACTCTTCCCTATTTGGAAAGGACTCAATCTTGTATACTTTGTATTTCTGAATCCTTATTGTAGGGCTACAACAGTTTGTTACTGGGTAGATTGTAACAGAAGCCAGTTTTCTTTCACAGATCGAGTGCAGAGAAATGCTGGAGCTGCACCATGTGCCCCTCTGCGCCCCAGTGCCAGTGCTTCCATCCAAAAGCATGCAGAGCAGCTCACTCAGGTCCCTCCCTGGCACTCAAGGAGCGTGGGGCACACACCCAGCGGCCGGGCTGAAGGGTTGCAGTCCAGATGCAACATCTCCCAGAGCAATGACAATGCCACAGACACTGGGGCTGTGAGGATCCTCCCCAGAGCATTGTGTCTGGTGGCCACCGCCACATTCCCCTAAACCTGGCCCGCAAGTGGGAAGCAAGAAGGATGAAAAGCCACAGCAATAACTATGACCAATGATATGCTATAGCTGTCCCATGCCTGGAGCACAATGGAGTGAGAATTAGACTCTGTACCACTGCTCATTAATCAGTCAAATGTCACCCCCAGCCATGTGGCACGTGAGCCGAATGACAAAGATTGGGACGTGTGTTTTCCCAATAACTACTAACACATTGATGAGACACAAAGATCAGGGAACTTCAGGATTGCTTTCACCTTATCTTTTAAAGCCTCTTTTTTTTCTTTATCTATATCTTCCCACAGAAGGTATTTATTAATCATTTTTTTCTTCCTTCTGAATTTTTATAGTGGTGAATTTGCAGTCAGCAGTTTACTAGTGCTGGCTGCCTATTTGACGTGACAATTATATCTCTGCCATAATTCCTCTGAGCCATTTTAATGGATCTATTTGTTTCATCTCAGTGTTCTTAATTTCCTGAATATGTTCAAGTCAAAAAATCACAGCTGTGCCTGCTATCAGCACAACTGCCCGCAACACACATGGAAGGCATTAGGAAAGTCATCGCGGAAAAGGAAAACATTGCATCACAGAGATAACATTTGTCACCTCAGCTGGTCCTCAGCAGCAAACCCAGGGAAAATAAAAACTACACTGGCTGGGATATCTCATCTGGGCGAAGGCGAAAAACCCAACAACTTTCCATGTTGCTGTCTGGAGCAGAGATTGCTTGCAGATGCTCCGGCTGTTATCCTGCTCCACATCTGAGCAAGTGTTACTGAATGCAATTCAGGAAAGCAGGGGGAAGGGAAAACCCGCCTCCATTTTTCTTGTAGCAGAATGACAGGCTGCCGGCTGGACACACGCCTGGCAGATGGCATTTCAAAGAGTTTTCATGAACCATCTGGGATGTGTACAATGATTACAAACCACATTTACAACAAAGCCAGAAGGGCTGCTTCACAAGGAGGGTGGGGGGAGAGGGTGGGCAGCAAAAAAGGAGGGAAGAAAAGAAAGCCGAGAGGCGCAAACTCCATGACTTTTCCCAGGCATAGGACACTGAGAACAATCGGTACCTTCCACCCAGAGCCCTTTCACAGCCTGGAACAACGGCTCCATGGCTGTGCAGCTTGTGTGTGCACAGGCCAGCACCATCGCAGCCTGCAAGCCACCACTGGAGCTCTCTGCAACTCCATCTGTAATTAAGTCTCCCATCGTTAGCATGGCTTAATTATGTACAAAGGCAAAGTGTGTGTATCCTCCTTCCCCCTTTAAATTGCATTTCAACATCCTTACCACAGGATGGTCTTCAGTGAAGGGGATGACTGTACATTTTACCAGCACTAATAGCAAGTCAGACCACTGCTAATGGCAGAATTAATTGAGCACAATGAGAGTTGTGTTTAGCCCAAACAAAAGATAAGACACTCCATTTGAGAAGATGAGCCAATCATATTTAAATACATTTAGTTGCCTGTCTTGTTTGCACTGAAATATTAAGTGGCATGAAATCTTATTGCCATTAGGTACCAATTTAGCTAATTAATTTGAGCTATGTCCATTGTGTGACTACCTCAGAATTGCTAATGCTGCAACAAGAAGGAACTAGAGGAGAAACTGAGTGGCTACCAACTCCAGCATATTTAATGGTTCATAAGCGTTCAGTCTTATTTGGCTAGCATATACCATAGCACATAAAACTAGCTAGATACATTACATTCACTGGGGAATTCCTCAAATTTCCTGTAGCCAAAGAAGACTTAAGAAAATAAAAAAAATGAGGCTACTGGTTAACATTGCAGTTTTTACCTTCTCTCGTGGACTGGGGAAGTAAAACTGCATCTAACATGAGTGGTTCAGATGCTAAATGAAATGTTTGCCCAGCTGTTGGTTTGGTTATCGCCCCCAAGCTATCTGCATCCCAGCTTATTCATGCATCCCTAATGCTTGGGCCACAGTACAGGGATCTCATCACGGGCTGGAAACCCCACCTGAGAAACTGCTTCTAGACACAGGTGAGTTTGTCCAAGGAGAGCTCAGTGCTGTACGTGAAATAATTAGAGCTTGTGCACACATGCCTAGAATAACTGGACTGTGGCTCAGGTGTCTTGATGACGATCAACTACTATGCTGAATAATTTAAGTGCCCATTTAAAAGACAAATAGTTTCTGCTGTTGTGTTGCCTATCAACCATGCTGACACTTACCCAACATGAGCCTCAATCATACTATGGTCAGACTCTTAATATATGATTCAGGGGCTGTTTAGTTCTTTATCAATCTACTAGGGCTTCAAGTTAAGCTGTTAATAGTCACTGATGCCCTGCTGCTAAATTAATCAGACTCTTGCTTATTGTATTGCAAAAATAGGACTTCAGTGGGTTTGCAGTCACTTCAAAAGCAGTTCTTGAGCAGTAATACTGTTACTGTGCACCAAAACAGCCCCTAGCAAGCCATTTGGAAGTCACCATTTCAAGTGCAGAATATATCTGCAACTCCCATTTGCAAAGTAGTAATTTCTGCAAACTCCTTCTCCAATTCCACTGGCTGGCAGTGACAACCTGGTGAGCCACCAAAATACATCTGATCAAACCACAAGTCATTTGCTCCTCATCTCCTCTGAGCAGCATCATCTAAAATGACAGATAATGTGGGAGTTGTACACTCAAAGTAATGATAATAGCTGCTACAACCATATTCTATACAGACTCAAGACACTGGTGGTTACCAGCAGTGGGTGGGACTGCAGTAAATAACATTTTAACATGGAGCGTGCAGGGATGCTCCTGACTCAGGAGGCTGCAAGGCCAAGTGCTGCTGTGGGAGGTTCTGAAAGGTAGGAGTGGGAGGAACGTAGGGTGCTACTCTTCCCATTGTTCTGAGAAACTGGTATTTTTGTTCATTCAGCAAGAAGAGACTACTCTCATCATCTACACAGAAAAAGCCTTCAGCTGCCAAAGAAGAAACATATTAGGAAAACAGCCCCTTTTCCCTCCCACTGTGTTTGGAGGTCACCTTCTTCCCTCCCATCACAGGGAAATTTGGAGAGCCTACCTTGGCTCTCCTGCATCTGCCACCTGTGGTGCCAGATAACTGCCAGGCAGGACAAACTTCACAGATCTGCTAACAGCAAATGGGGAAGGGAAAAGACAGAGACAACCTGGTCTGCCTCCAGAAGCAGAGGATCAGCAGCCAAGCTTAAGGCTGAACTTAGCAACAGCACAGTACTAAAAACAGCCTTATCCACATACACAAAAATGAAGTGCAACCTGTCTGTAAGAAGACACTGTACACAGAACTACCTTATATTACTGATTTCTGGGGTTGTTCAAACTAAGAATATCTTATTTTTTCCCCAACAGAAGTAAACAGAATTGCATTGTTGTGCATTGTACACTGTAACTCCACTACCTTTGGTAAGGGGTCATTCATAGTTGTAACTACACAAAATACGGACATTTCAGACAGGCCCAATCTGTTACAAACCAAACACACTCAGCTTATAAATACAATTTTCTCCTGAAAATTGAAACTCAGGAAGCTCATTTTGGGATTTTAAATTCTGTCTGTCCCTTCTTTACCCAGTGCCTTGATACCTATAAACCCCAAGAACATGAGAAGCATTCAAAGTGTCTTGGTGGTGGAGTAGAAATTCAATCCAAAGAAGAATGTGTCTGCTGCTAGAAATTAACTCACAGCCCTGCTAATGATGCATGCGCAGGACCAGATGCTGATTGACTCTTACTGGCCACACACACAACCACAGGACTAAAAGCAAATTTCTGTCACTGTGGTCAGCAGGAAAGACTGATTAAACCCAGAAAAGAGCTGACCAAGACAAAACTGTCTTTCTACAGCACTTTTCAGAGAGAAATGCATTTCATAGCTGAGGTCTGAAGCAATTTTTCTTCCACGGGGGAGACAGAAGGGATTTGTACAAAGAGCTTAGTATCTCCTTCTCCCACCAGTCTTTCCAGTTAATGGCCAAAGAAGGAGCCCAGAGCAGCAGCTTGTGAGGAGCCCCTTTCGCACAAGGGGCTGTGCTAGCCAAGCACACCAGTAACCCTCAGCACACACAGAAGCCGTTCTCCCTCTCTCTGAGGTGCTGTGCCCAGTTACATCTCCCTGACCCTTCCCCTCAAAGAAGCATGGACTGCCCCAAGCCTCCCTGGAGAAGTAATTCAGCCAAGCCACACAGCACAGCTCAGACTGCATAAACCCTCCAGGCAGCAAGTTATTTTTGTCCTTTTTAAATCTATTTTTAGTATTTCAGTGGCCTTCCCTGCCACCAAATAAGAACACTGATAATCTTCAACACATTTATCCTTAGAGTGCTCTGAGGTAGAGAAAGTGGGTTTGTTTCCGGTTAATAGCACAAGATCAGCCAAACCCAGGCTCTCAAAGGACTCCAGGAACCTAATTCTAGAGAAATCAATGGGCTTTAGGAAACCCTACAGATCAGGATCAGGGCCTAACAGATTAAAAGGGACAAAAATAACTTGCCACCGCATTGGGGCTTTGCAAGC
Source organism: Rhipidura dahli (assembly GCA_013399225.1). Lineage (NCBI taxonomy): Eukaryota > Metazoa > Chordata > Aves > Passeriformes > Rhipiduridae > Rhipidura > Rhipidura dahli. The sequence continues at coordinate 2,318,941 of VXAC01004986.1, read as the reverse complement.
TCTTCTGTGCGTGTTGTGAAAGACCATGCCAAGGCTACACAAAGCAAATTCCACACAACGGTTCCTTCTCCACTGTAATATCAATTTAAAAGAAACTGATAATTAACTGATGATGGGAAGTAAGGGTACAAAACCTGCCACACTCCCCACAAAAGCCACTTAAAGAAGACCTATTTAAGGATCTATGCCAAATATTCAAACAGAGCGTCACCCCCCTGACCTGAGAAAAGTACCAGTGGCTTCACTGCCAAGTAGCACGTGCTAATGCAGTTACAGCCCCTTCATGTGTCCTTCAGAGCATTCATTTGCTTTCTCCTAAGCAAAGGAAAGAGTATTTTGGCACCAAATAAAACACAAATAAGAAATATTCTCAGGTTCACAATAGCAGCAGCTCTACATCCCTTTCTTTGAGTGATTGCTGTTACATCACCAGACACCTGCAGCCAAATCCCTCTTATTTCCCACGAGGTGGGACACCTACAAGAAGATTAAACTTCATGAACTAATGAGTTTGCCATTAATCCTATGTTTTTGGAGTCCAACAGCATGACATCCACTAATTTAAATTGTGAACTACTGATGAAAAAGCAAACTATGTACCTTCTTGGCAAGAAATACCTTAACTGTAACTATGCACAGTTTTATTCATTCTAATATATGGACTAGTGTAATAAAGTGTAATTTTATGAATCAATAAAGCTGTAGTAATGAGATTGCACTGTAATGTTCTGCTTTTAAATACTGGTACAGAAATCAATGAAAATTGTCATTTGTCTAAATGTGGATGCAACTTACAGAAAGTGAAATTAGCGGAAAGTAAATTAACGGGGTGATTATATACTTGCACTTATATTCAGTTTCTCTCATATACACATTTTTAGAAGCATAGATAAATCTACAGCCACGGCACACACCTTTATTTCAAAAGGTCCACCTTTCATCTATGTAAAAATTATCACTGTTACTTTCAGTAGAAACATCTATCTTGGGGAAGGCTATGGCTGAGGGTGGTAAATAAAATGCCTACACTGGATAATTACAGAGTACTCTGATTAGCTGGTTATTTTTAATCTTGTAGATCATTCACTCTGGGCTATTTCAACCCAAGTCCAGTCTGATCCCTGCAGTGCTTGCAGTGGCTGCCCCACTTCAGTCACCTGCAGCCTCACCATGCTGAGGCAGAGCAGTGGAAAAGAACAGCGTGGATCAGATCACTATTCCATATGAATGTGCACATCTGTATTAAATACAACAGGCCAAAGGTGTGTGTGGGGAAGTGCTTAAAATACCCTTAACTCACAGGAGAACTGGGATAGAGAGTTGGTCCATGTATTCAGCACTTTTAAATAAATACTTCATTGTCTTATACTTTCAGATTTTAGGAAGTAATTTATCAGGAGGTATAATGTGTCATGCTTTATATCTGTTTTATTCATGGCTGCTTGCAGAGCTATCTAATTTCTCCAAATTGCCAAAGAGAAGGTGTAGCCCTGTCTGAGAGCTTCATAACTCAAGGATATCATTACACCAAGCTGTGAACTGGTCCAGTAGCAGCATTCAGCTGCTGAGAAAGAAAACACCCATTGATTCCCTGTGATGTTTGGCTGAGTGGCTGGATTAAGACAGTGTAGTAATAAAAACTGCATTTCATGAGCTATCAGATCTTCACATGGCTTGGTACAAGTTTTGAGCAGGTTTTGCAGGAGTAGAATCATAGAACAGCTAAGAAATAAATGGCTCTCAAACCTTTTGCCTCATGTTCCAGGCCAAAGGCTGGGAGAAAAGGGCTTTGGAAAAGATGCGGCAACAAGACAGCATTCAGGACTAGGTACACTGTAAACTCTTGTAAGATGAATTGCCAAGTCACAGAGCAAAGACAGAAAACCAGGGAAGTCAGGTAAGCCAAGCTCACCAATTTTCTGAGAAATCTTAAGGGTTTTATAAACATTATACAATCCTTTTTGCCTGCCATGAAGTAGTGGAGAAATTTTCCTCTTTGGGGAAAGACACGCAGTGGAGTTTTGAAGCAATACAGTGAACAAGAACACAATGACTAATTTTATCAAAAAATAATGAAAGCTTGTTTGGCAATATGTGCAACTATTTCAACCAAAGGAAGAACACTCTGACAGTCACACTCCCAAGGCCAGAGGCTTTAATTTCATGGACTGGAAGGCTCCTGCAGTGTCCCTCAGTATCCATTCACCTTGCTGGCATCCCCCATCTTCATGTCTTTTGTTATCCCAAAGGTTGGCAGTTCACAGCCTCTTGTCTGGGGCTCCCACACAGAATTTAAAGTGCATTTCAATCTCCATCTCAATCTGTAGCTTTTGAGCCCAGCAACCTGGACCAAGTGTGTTCCTCAACAGCACTACTACACAAGCTAACACAACTATTGGAAGAAAAAAAATGCATCTCTTTTCTTTAAAACTTGGATACCAAAACATTTTAAATTCCACAAAACAAGATATCCCATTTTCTATTCTACTTCAAGGCTTCAGATGTGCCCTATGATCAGATACCATAATTAAGCTCATAGTAAATGGCATTTCCAACACAGACTGAACACCCGCAGTATTTCAATTCAGCTTTTATTCAAAAACAATGTTTGCTTTTAACATCTGCATACATATGTGCACATATATCCATGAAAAGATATTCTGCACTTAAAAGCCACAGTACAAAATTTCAGATTATTTGATGTCCAACAGCTCAGTTACCTCAAGAGAGATTCTTTACCTCCTTTTGCTGTTTGCATGGCTAAAATACAACACAATGTAGGTCATCCCAGTTTGGGTGTGATATAAAACTCCTTCTTCTGATTTTAATTGCCTTTGCAGCAGACCACTGATTTGCAGTTTAAAGTCTGAATAAAAAACCTCACCTAACAGCAGGAAGATCAGTTCATTAGTCTAATCTCTGTAAAATTCCATCACAGAAATAGTCATTGAAAACATATTGATTTCTCTCTTGAGGCATTCCCTGAAGTTTGTTTCAGTGACCACATCCAGTCTACTGAAAGTAAAGAGACAGAGAGGTTTTTTCCCTTTTTAAAAAAAAACCCAACAAAACAAACAACAAACACCACCACCCCACCCCTCCTCCCCGCCACCCCCTTCCACCAGACATCAATATAGTTATTAAAAGCAGTCTTTTTCCCTGAACAACATACACTGAAAACACAGTCTCCATGGAATACTTTCTCCTGAAGCCCAGCGACAGGAAATGCGATAAAACGAATGGACTTCGAACTGTGACAACCTCATCACGCTCCTGGAATGTCAGAGTCTCCTGTGGCTCCTCAATTTTTGGCTCTGCCCACTCACCAACCCTTGGTTCAGATGGTTCCTTTTCCCTGACAAATCCTCCTTGACCTTCACTTAGCAGTTTTCCAGCTTCATATTCAATACTGACCAAAAAAATGCAAATGCCTCTGCTATAGCAAGGAGGATGCAGACTATAGAAATGTGCAGTCATGTAAACATATGGATGCACTTGTTGTAAAACTCAAGGGAAGGACTAGAACACACAGCAAATCTACCCAGCAATATGCACATTTAGACAATATTCCCTACAGATTCTGTCCCTTAATTTTACCTGTTCTTAACTGCTACCAATTCCTGCATTTTTTTTTCAGTAGCTCTGTATGCAAGGCATGTTTTAGTTCTTCATGATTGCTATCACTTCAGCTGGTTGAAAACATTCTCCTGGTTCACCTTCTGTGATGCTGATTAGATAAAAGCTCAAGATGCTGATAAAATGCAAAACATTGAGAAGCTGATTGGTGTTTGAGTTTCAGATTCATCCCTATTGATAATTGGAAGTGTTAAAATGTAAAAGAAATCAAATACATAATTTTAAAATATTTTCTTGCCCAACTGAAATAAAAGCTATTACAATATTTTGTTATTTACAGCTCCTTTGTTGGTAATTCCACATCCACCAGCTCTAACACAGAAAGAACTGGTAGTTCTTTAAGCACATTAGAATACTAAAGAAAATTCAAGTTACAGTACATTCTCCTCACTTTTAATAAAAACATTTCCTGGTACAGTAAAAGCCTGCTGGTTAGGTCGTGCATAACTCTGCATCTCTGCAGTCCAAAATGAACTGTCATGTTATTGATAATGTATACAAGCTTCTCCATTGATTTATTGCTTTTCCAGTTATACACAAACAATAAAACCTTGCCTACAAATCCTGTCATCACCTACGAGTTTCATAGGATACACCTTCACAGGATGCTTTACTCTGCTTTTCTGAAGCCAAGCAACACCCCTATAAAATACTCCAGTGCTTGGCTTAAATGATCATTGCTTCATTTCATCTGATTATTCCTAGTTATACCTTCTCTCTGTTAAATATCCCTGTGTAGTCATTTACAGTTCTGTGTTCACACAAAACAATCATTCTGTCACATTACACACTCCATCATTTTATTAGCTTCTTGCAAATAATCTTCTGCAAGTGCCCCAATTTTAAATGCCATTTTAAATTCATTTGCTAGTTTATCAATCTGATACCCTGCTGGTGTGGACTGGGCATCCCACAACATGAGATGCCCCACGGAGCTGTAACACCGGCAGCTCTAACTTTCACTGTGGTGAGTAATTCCACAGTATCTCCAGGTCCCCACAACCACTGGTTTGAGTCCAACATAAGTAAACAGCACACAATAATTATCCTCATGCAGCTGTCTGGCAGCCCAAACAAATGAGCTGTTCGTTGTCTTGCCTCCAAATCCCTGCAAAGAAAAACACCACCAGGTTTTAGCTCGCAGTTGTGTCAGCATCACACAGAGGATACAGAAGAAATCCTCAACACCCCAATTATCTCCTCAGCTCAGACCTGGTTGGTGGAAGGTGGTGTGATCTGAGGTGTTGAGAAGACAGTTTCCCCAGAAATCTGTTTTCTCATGCTCCTAGATCACCACATGCCTGGAAAATGAATGTCTGGAAGCACACAATCAGATATAGGCTTTAAAAAACCCCTGAGATTCTATTCTCTCAGAAGTATCTGTATCTTACTTGACTCAGAGGACAGCTGAGTGATTATCAGAGAGTCAGACTGCCTTTATTCAGGACAAGAATATCATATGACAGATAAGACCTTACTAAAAAATATAAAGTTGAAATCTAAACTTCAGCACTTATTTTCAAAGTGTGAAGCATTCAACCTTTGACAGCTGTGCTGAGACCTTCAGAGGAGTGATGCCGGTGAAGCCACTCTGCCAGACAGATGCTCGTACAGAACTGATAATGGGACTGCTGCAAATCACCTGCTCAGCTCAAAGCACACAAGTATCCCAATTGCTTCAAGACCTATTTCCACGATTACTGCTAAACACATGCTCAAGCTTTTGCAGGATAACAGCCTTGGGGCAATAAATGTTTTGTGGATAAAAAAAGAAAAAAAATTGTATTTTGGTTCTGACTCAGGACACTGCTGATTTAAGGAGATCCCTGCTGCCCATGGCATTGGTGGAGGTGACAAGGCTGGAGAGAGCCAGCAGCTCCATCTCCCAGGACTATTTTTTTTAAGAAATATTCTCTCATCCTGTCAAGGATGTGTTGCAAAATGCCAAAAGAAAATAAAGAGAGAAATCCCTGCTACCTCTGCCACTGCAGGATGAGGATGACTAAAGTCCAATGAATGAGACATAACTTCACTGCACACATTTTAAATCTTTAAAATAAAAAAAATAACCAAACACCCCAATCTTCCAACATACATCAAAAAATCTGAGCAGGTCCCATTTATCGGTGCACTCGCCTTCAAAATGCCTCCAGCAAGGTGGGAAGATGAAATTGTGCCCATTTTTCAGATGGGTTATGGAGGCACAGAACAGACAAGCTGGCAGCCCAAGCTCAGAGCCAATTAGGAAGGAAAAAGAAGAAGGTCACTCATGTCCCACAGTTGTGGTTAGCAGACAATGTTTGGGAGCTAATAGCATTACGTGCTCTGTGATGCTGATCTGTGCAGATAAATGTGACAGGCCCTGGTGATAGCTTCATCAGAGGGAACTGCTGACTCAATATTCAGGCATAATGGCAAGAGCTGTTTATACAGCTTGATGTACATACATTGAAAAACAACAGATGACTTCTGGAGCAAAACACATGGGGAAAATTCTTTCTTGAGGCAATACAAAAGAGCCGAAGTAACTAAAACACTTTCCCACAGTGACTGTGCAGTAAAGTAAATTAGAGCTTTGAACAGCAACCATCCATTATGCCACGTATTTTTAGCAATTTTGAGATTAATAACTGGAAAGGGCCAATAAAACAGAATTAAAAGAAAACACACATCCTTTTGATGAACTGCCACTCACTCCTTTCAGATCACTTCATACCTTAACAGATATCTGAAGTTTGAAACATTCACTATAGCATTTTGTCTACCACTATTGCCATTTAAGTTATGCTTTACACTTTCTAGATGAATGAATCACATTAATTATTTCTTTTTTCCCCTGACTGTTCAGCCAAATTAGGCTACTTCCAGAGTTGAAGGGGAAAATGCAATTATTAACGCTTCCAAACATCCATTTGGCAGAAAAACATGCGGAAGGGAAGACATTCCTGTGAGCTGTGAGAAATCATTTTCTATTACAAAAATACCATCTTCTCCCTTATTGTTATAGCTGTCTTTCACCTATAAAAATTTTACTTGAGAGAGGATAAGACTGTAAACAAGTGTATTTGAAAAATCACAACTCTGAGACACCCTTCAAAATAAATAAAAAGTTATTTACACTTTTGTTGGGAGCCAATTCTACTAGGTTAGAATATATAACCTGCAGCGCGGAGAGATTCATTCATCTCTCTTGCAACTCTTATCAGTTCTTCTCAGCCCTCCATCAGAGACAACAAAACTGTTATTCCGAGAGCTGAAGCTGATTTCCTGGATCATTTTACTCAATGGGAATCTCATTTATTATTGAAAATAACAGAAACTTGACCTTCCCTGGAGACTTTTACAGAAGTTCAGACTGGAGGTGAATTTGTCCAACCTGCATAATGCAAGTCAATTTCTCCCAGGGTAAAGCAGCATTCAAAGGGAGCAAAGCTGGTAGAATTAACCCTTTTGTGCATAATTATGCAACCATTGATCAGCCAACAATTTGAATTAGGATTTTTTTTTTCTGAAAGATAAATGCACAGTGATGAACTTACACACTTTTTAAAAGTCAAGCTTTGAGAAACCTGCTTTGATCAATGCGAGGCTCTTGCTACCACAGACCTAAGCAGGTATTTCCATGGCACACAGATCAGGGTCATTCAGCAGGAATGCTTCACAGAAGACAGTGGCAGCTGTGACTCTTGCTAGTCACAGATCTACATACAGCCTTTCCAATGGATGAGTGAGTGATTTCCTGGTTTATTCCCCACTCAGTGTGTGCAAACAACTCCCATTAGGACCTCCCAGTGGGAGCATGGAGCATGTGGCCATGAGAAGACACAAAGAAAGCTCAGGTGCTGAAGATACCTACAGGCTATCTGTGGTAGTATTTCGTGGCCTTTAGCTTACACTCTGGAAACCATGACTGTGAGTTAGCACAATGTGTGAATTTACAAATAATGATTAATTAATCTAGACTGGTATACCTGTTCGTGAGGTAGCAATAGTCACAATATTTACAGAACTAGATTTATAAAGCTGCTTATTCTCAAACATTCAGTGATTGCTTTTCTTCCTCCCAGGCCTAATAGTAGTGCAGAGGAAAATGAATAGTATGGTTTGTATACTCTGTGTTACCCAGACCAGTAACTTTGTGGACTGCTGATGGCACCTGTTTACTTAGTGACATCCTTTTTTTCCTATACACCATTCCCATGCAAAGAACTTTAGATTCCCAGGGTGATATTTAAATATCTAGGTAAAAACTATAGCACTTATAGGTAGATTTTAAAGAGAGTTCAACATCAAAAATTTAAGTTTGCAGGAGGACTGGCCCTGCACTAGCAGCTACAAGTGGTCCCAATGATCAGTGACTTTGAAACCATGAAGAGAAGAAAATAACTCTCCCTACCATGTCTTTCACAGATGATGCTTAGGGAAAGCTGCTCTTGCCTTCAGGTAGAGGAATGGATTAAATGACCTCCTTCAACATCTGCTTCTCAAGTTTGCAAATCACAAGAGCTGGCAACACTGTAATCATGTAGCAGAATTTTCAGGAGGACAATGTTGTTCTAAATTATGTCCATTGTAGAGCGTGCTGGTAGAGGAGGATTTTTCTTTTTAAAGGTATCCAAGCCAACCCATTCATCTGTATAGAGGCTGCTTTCAAATGAATTTTTACAAAGTGTACATCTACACTGCAGTCATTCGAGGACAAAGCTCAGCAGCCAAATATTTATGGATTTGTTAGGGCAGGTGCTGCATCTTATCAAGGGCAAGAGATTGTGTGTCTGGATTATGAGCAACACTCAACTTCAAATCCAGCCAAGGACCTTTACACACCTGTGATCAACACTTTCCAGCATAGACAGAGCCACACACTCACAGAATCACAGAATATGCTGAGCTGGGAGGGACCCAGAAGGATCATCGAGTGGCCCTGCACAGGACACCCCAACAATCCCACTGTGTGCCTGAGAGTGTTGTCCAGACCCAAACTCCTGCCCCAAGATCCTGGGCTAGGATCTCCAGGGCTGGGAGAGCAATGACGATGGAGGAGGGTGCTGGGTGGGACTCACTCCCACTGTTCCACAGTGCAAGGGGACCAGGGAGGCCACACAAGCGACGGGACCAGTGGCACCCGGCCCAGCTCTGCACGGTCCAGGACTGTATTTAATAATCTGTACATACAGATTTTATATATATATATCTTGCTACACAAACGTTCTATACAGAACTGTCACATATCGTTATATATAACCCTATAATCAGTATGTTCGTTATAGATCATTACAGCTGCTGGGACCAAAGCCCCTTCACGACAGTGGCTCCAGTGACCAAAAGGGACCCCGCTTACACTCCCCACTCCCACAGTCAGACCAGGTTTCCTTCCCGGTTCCACCCCAGGATTCCTCCGGCACAGTCTCGGGTGGCTCGTTCCACAGAGCCGTTTATTCACACAGAAACAGCCCGAGCCGGCGCCTCCGACCAGGACCAGTCACCTCATTTTCACCTCAAAAAGTCAATTCTCTCCCCTGTAACTCAGGTTCTACCCTGCAGCTCCCGGCTGCCGCCGCCTTCCCTGCTCCGTGTCCCTGGCCGGGACCCCGACACCGCCGGGACCCCGAGCTCCCCGCCCGGCTCCGGGGCAGCCTCCTCCGGTTCCGTCCCCGCTCCGCCTCTGCAGCGGCCCCGCCGCCTCCCCGGAACTCTTCCCGGTCCCCGCTCACCTGCAGCCTTGGTGCAGCCCGGTGACCCTCACACCTCCACAGGCAGGCTTATATAAATTCACGCTGCAGATTAAAGGTTTAAAAGTTTGCGAGGTGTTGCGCTTGCACACAGATAAGCGTGGTGCCACGTGCTCAGCCAGCTCCCACCCCCTCCTCACCTCCAAGTGCCCCTTGCCCTCCCCAATCCGCTTGCACATCCTCACCTCCCACTGCTGGCTCAGCCTCACGCATCCCTTTGGGCAGCACAGTCTGGCAGCCCTCAGTAGGCTGCATTTAGATTTAAACAATACCAACTAATTTTAAATGATATTCTGTATAACCTTGGAGACAGCTGTGGATGATGAGCGTAGTCCAGGCAAATGAACGCTGGTAACACACAACTGAATGAACATCTTTAGAAAGACAAAAAGAGATGGATGAACCAAAAGGTTCGTGTTCTTCAACTCAGCTTTGTACCAGGCTGCAGTTTTCTGGCCATAGAACATAAGGAGACCATGGTGATCGATTGATTAATCGATCGATCTATCTAATCTCTCTCTTTCTGTCTGTCTTCTTCATACCAGGTCAAGCAATTTCCCCCTCTCTTACAAACAGGGTTTCAGTCCTTCTCTTGGACAAAAATAGGTGAGATCAGAAGGAAAAAAAAGCATGATTTTTGCATAATAGCAGTTATGTCAGATTTACCCCCAACACATATCACAATTTTTGGAGCATGTTAGCTGTTAAACCTCTGCTAAATTACATTTCTCTCTTCCTCAGCTGCTCCTACCCTACAGCAAAGGACAGGGGATAACCTCTGTTCCTCCTGGAGACTGAAATTGCATCATTACAGGTGTTCCTGGTACCCTTGGCCCACACGTAGCACATCCACAAGAGTCAAGTGACTCTTTCAAATGAGTAGCTTGGACCTTGAGATAAGGTCCCAGCCTTCTCACCAAAGAGGGATGAGAAGTCCAGATGGGGACACCCCTCCCACACTGGACCACAAGGTCACTTCTATCTCCTTTGCCCACTAAGTAGTAGTGGCTACAGGTTATTTTTTTTATGCTTGGAGCACCTGAAGGACAAAGTTGGTTACCTCCCTCTCGGAGTGCCATCTTGGTTCACATGCTAAAATTAAAGAGCAGAATATGTAAAGACCTCCATGATGGGTTCACACCTCAATTAGGAAAGCGTAACAGAGCAGCAGGATTATGCTCATCACTTACGGAAAAAAAAAGAAAAAAGTCTTCATCACTCACTAAGAGCTTCCGAGGGCAAGTTTCTAACTCACCTTCAATGCAGTCCCTCCCTTATTCTGTGCACATCCTGATTTTGTGAATGCTGAATTTGTGCTATATAAGTAAACCTAGTTTACAGGGGTCAGTCATTTCCTACACCCCATGCTCAGAAGTGGAAAGTTTGTCATCAGACAGCAAAACATTAAAGACCTGCCAACACTTGCTAGGCAACAAGTTTATACAAAGTTTTGTATGAAAAGCTTCCTGCCCTTGCCCCTCTCCTTGTGCATCTCTCAAAGGACACACAAATAGTTAATACTCAATTACCTTGATAAAACTACATATCTCCACTGCTCTGCATGTTTCACCTCTTGGCTCAGTGAAAACAAGCAAGACATCATTGCTGGAGTCTAGGTACCCACAAACAAACAAGGACCAGTAGTGCAGAACAAGAATGCATTACCCTATCAAAGCTCTGCTGACACATGGGTCTGGGCTTCATTATCACCTCTGGAGTTTACAGCAGTATATGCTATAATTAGAAGTGTGTCAGAGCTCAGAGAGCACTGCAATCATCACTGGTGTCTGTTGGCATGAATATGATAAGCAGCAGAACATGAGGCAGAACTTCTATCCTTGTTCTTAAACAGAGACGAACTATTGCCCTCTTCTCCTCTTGGTTTGAAAAAGACCATATTAAATGTTTTAAAGAAATCAGGCTGCAGAAGTCCTTTGATTCATGATATTGCAAACAGGGCAGGGTGTAACAGGAGGGAGAGCAGACTGCAGTGAGAAAAATGGTTCAAAATAGTACTAAAAGATTAAAGATAAACAACTGAAAAAAGCTAACCTCTCACATGTCAAGTACCATTTTCATAAAGACTTAAATATATAAAAAAGGTTTTTATACGACTGTACTAATAGATTGTTGAATATGTATGCTCAATTGTTTCCTGGAGTAGAACAGCTCTGAAGGAGTCACTCCTCACCCTTAAATATTCACAACATTTTGGAAGACTTGCTAAAACTGGAGCCCACATATTTTATTTTTTTTCTTTTGTTGCACCAACCTGCAAATCATTCTGTGCTTGTGCATTATTGATATTTGCATGGCCATTTTCTACCTTCAGGTGCTTAATAGTTTTGCAAAAGTGCATTAAACCCCAGTTTGTAACAAGCTTTTACACAACTGACATCCCAAAGTTAGGAATTTTTTAATGGGTTTCTTTAACTGCTTTAAGGTTGATTGCACACACTTATCTCTCACCACTGAAAGGACTGTAAAGCTAAAGTGAGATTTTATATCCCCATTTCAGGACACTAAAAGTATGGTGCTGTAATAGAACTGCTGACATTATCCAGTTATGGTGGTGCAACCTCTCTACCATAATTATGTACAGTTGGAAATAATAAGCACTGCTGATTCAAGAGGAATCTCTGATTGGGCTGGAAGATGGAGAAGTGCTGGATAATCTGTTTCCTGAGTGGCAACAGCAGGCCTAAAGAGCATAAACGGAGGAGCAGAGTTGGTAAGGAAACAACAACAAAGTCCAATCATGACTCCTCAGAGATGCTCTTATTCTTTTCTTTGTTCATATAATTACAAGAGACCTAAAGGACTCATTCAGGACTTGTCCTAAAAGAACATTGTGACATTATCTGGAGGAGTGAGAAACACCAATGACTGGGAAAGGTTTGATTACGTGACTGAGACCCAGTCAAGAGAGCACGGAGCCCTGATTTTCTAAAGAACTGTATTCCTTTCTGGCCTTTGAAAAACCAAACCCCTTTGAAGTAAATCAAGTTCACCGCCAAAAATGAAGGAAAAAGAAGAAAAATATCTCAACATGCATGTGCATATTAAAACTGTCTGAATAAGCTACAAAATTGCCTTGAAATCTCTGATATACGGAAAAAAGCCCAAACAGAACTGCTTCGATGAGTAATTAAAAAAAAAAAAAAGGGGGATAAGAGCTTTCCTGTTGCAGATGCTAGATGATCATAGCAAGCCTTCTCGGAGAGCATAGCAGGTCTGCTTAGGGCAAGGCGACTGTTTCGCCTTCCCGCAGTCCTTCTGGACCTCCCTGTGCTCCTGCTCCGGTTAGCTGAGCCCTCTGCAATCAGCGACGGCAAAGGAGGCAAAACAGGACTCTCATGAGGGTTTCAGAAGCTCTTTAATGGCCACATGTCGGCCCTGCAGCCCCCAGAGGCAGAGAGACCCCGTGAGCCGGGTGCAGGGAGTTTTGTCAGGTTGAAGGGGCGGTACACGGGTGGAGTTTGGTACAGGAGCCAACAGGGAGAACCCGAGGGTGTGAGCAGGGCTGGGGGCAAAGGGGGGAGTGAGGGAACAACAGAAACCAAAAAAGGCAATGGGAAATACAGATCTCCACACTTTCCCTTCTTCCTCCTGTTTTTATTTTGCTTTGGGAGAGAGGGGAGGATCAGACAAGATAAGAATTTTGGTGAGAACTATAAATTCAGTTCAGTGGTTTACTGTACTGTTTCTTCTACCGTATTTAATTTTTTACATATTTACACACGAAGTTTCCTACTAAATTCTCAAATTGTATTGACTGGTACAAAAAATTCCAAATGCATCACTATGACTGGCGCTAATTACTATTAATAAATACATAATGAACCTCTATAAGATTAACAAACCATTCCAAAAATTTGTTACTATATTGACTCCACAGCAGAAACTCCAAAGTAGCAGCAATGCCAGCAGGCTATTAATATTCTCAGATTAACAAAAATGCAAGCAGATCATACAAGGATGAGCTTGAATTTTGCAAAATAAAATACCTGGGCAAATATTTAGCACAAAAGAAAAAAGGTGTAAGTTAATATTTGTTTAGCATGGGGTATTACGGAGACAGATGAGTGGGAGTTGCAACATTTACTTTGAGGGAGGGAATGTATTAAGGCAATGGAGCACAACATCCTTACCCATAGCACGGGACAGAGTTGCTGAGTCCCAGTGGTCCCTAGATGGTGATGGTTTTTAGGAGCATGGCTCCACATCCAGCTCCATCCCGGGGCTGGCAGCGGGTAAGGAAATGGGAGAAGGGCCCTCCTGGCACGAGAGCCAGGCTCTGATGGGTTCAGGGGTAAAACCTCCCGGGAGCTGATCCGGCCGGGACGCAGGATGTCACGGCACGTGGCTGAACATCACCCGGTCCCTCGCTGCCGTGTCACCAACAGGGCGGGGAGAAGGGTACTTCCCTTTGCCGATCCCAGCAGGATCTCAGTGGGAAGCCGCAGTGCCCCAGACACATCAGCAGCCTCTCCCCTTCCTGAGGGCAGAGAGCCGGGTCCCGGCTATAAACCAGCCTCTGTCTTATTCCCATCCTCCTCGCCAAAACCATCCCGCTCCCCCGGCACAACCTGCAGCCCCGGCAGCTCCGTCTGCCCAGACACGTGGCATCACCTACTTCTCTGCAGGAGAGGTCAGGGAGGAATACACACTTTCTTCTTGGCTTCCCATCTGTCTGATGCCCTAAGGCACTCCCATTTTAATATGTATTTCTTTTCTTTTTAAAGTAAGTGGAATTGAAACAAATCCATACTGTTTGCCAGTTTCCAGCTTACATAATCAAAGTCAACTGCATTCACAAATTCCTCCCTTCTTTGCAAGCTAATCTGACAGTAGCAGGGGGGAAAATAATCTCCCGTGGCACTGTCTTGATTTCCCCAGGAAAATAAAATGCCTTCAGTTTATAATGGCTTAGTAATGAATTAAACATTTTGAAACCCATAAAGGAACCTCAATAATAAGATCTTTAAAAACTGCAGACACAGTCAAAGCAAATACAAAAAACGGAACAGAAACATGTCTGAAATTAAGCGGAGACAAATCACAAAGACACGGATGTGATGAAGCAAGGCAATAGGTGCACCCAGGAGAGAGGGGAGAATCCATTCACCACTCCGAGTTCACCCATTCAGCATCCACTTCCATCAGGTACTGAACGAAACAAAGTTACTACACTTATAGTTTTCTTCACTTATCCAAAGGACCTAACAGGAATTTTAATATACAGAAATATCAGTTTTCAAACCTTTTGTTTGAAAGTTTATACAGGCACCCTGGTTAAGTCCAAGTCGATGACTCCACTATACTGGGAAGTGCTGAGATCCAGGCACAGACATGGCTTAAAATGGCTGCAGCACTTCAAGGCTTCTATAACTTATTGTGCACAACACCATGGAGCACAGGAGAAGGGTCTCTTTCCTGGCTATACACTATTTTAAATTTAACAAAGCCAATGTAATTAGTCCCATGAGCACCCCTCCAGTAACAGCTTCAGCTCCCAGCACTAGTGAGCTGTATGCTATGCAGTAATTATGCTACCAAGCTGTCAGAGCCTCCTTATCTGCATGCAAATTAGTTCATATGCTATACATCTGCTGTAATGACAGTATTAAACCAAGAATTTTATAATGAAGCCATCCTCTTTGTAGCAACATAGCACAATTACTTTATTAACATATTGCGCATCTATGTCTGTAACAGCTCCCAGTCAAATAGACAAATTTTCCATTCCTCCATTCAGCAAGATCTTTGCTTCTCTCCCTATATCTGTAAATAAACACAAAGAACAGGAACAGGAATTTCTAAACTGCCTCTGTACAACACCAAACCTTCCTTGTTCCTGGGCAAGTACTGCACCAAATGCCATTAAAGCGTGACAAGGTGAATAAGTATTCCCGTAATGCTCCAAAAGGTTAGGAGATGAAACAGTAATAATCAAATCAGCAGCTGTTTGCTCCCAGCCTTGACATCAATCATCAGCTTCTGTCAACCAGGGGCTGCGAGCACCAAATGGCGCCGGGAGGGGACCGGAGCCCCCCGCAGCCCCACGCCTGCCCCGGCACACGGAGCAAGACGGGATGTCAAGCAGAGAAAGAAAGGCGAGGCGAGAAAAACCTTCACAAGCGAGGAGTGGGCAATGCAGACCTGGCGCCTGGGGGGATTTCTGCCCGGAAAAGGCGTGTGGGTGGCAGCCCCACCGCGGACAGGGCTCGGGAAGCGGCGGGGGAAGCAGAGGTGGGACCGCAAAGCGCGGCCGCCCTCCGCACCCCGCCTCTGCCCGTCTCAGCGTCTGCGGAGGAAGCAGCATCCCCGTCCTCGCCCCTCCGAAACGGGCAGCAGCGTTTCACAACACAGCACCAGCTCTCGGCCCCAGCCAACGCTGGTGATTGGCAAAGTTTGGTGACTTCTTGGTCCAAGAGCTTTTTCCCAGTTTGTTTTTTTGGAGAGGTTTGCAATATTTTACGAAGGTTATTTACGGTAACTAACCTCAAATAAATAAAATTGATAGAGGACTTGATTAAATTTCCTTGTGGGCAGTTGATGAGTTCTTCTCTTCATTATTTTGTGAGCAGCTGCTCAGTTCTTCTACAATTAAAAATAAAAAACACCAACTAACCAATCCAAAAACTCTCATAGAAAGCTATGTGATGAGCTCTAAACCGTCAGTAGATCTTTACACCTATTTCTCAGTTTAGGTCTGTTTTTAACCTTCCATCTCTATTACCCATGGATCTGCACTCCAACCTTCTTGCAAGGACGTACCCTTGAAGCCAGCTAGAGCTGCCTCTCCAGGGTGATAAATAAAGGTCATTAATAATAATGGGGAATATCAGTTCTGGGACCTTATTCCACTTACTTAATCTGATACAGGTTATTTATACTTTTGACCAACTGATTACTTCTTCAAAATTATCTTGGGAATAGAGCAGTTGTGATTCACAGGCATCCTCCACAGGCAGGAACAAAGACAAGTGGAAGTGGAAAGAAAAAATCCAACAAAAAACCTTTTCCCCTTTTCATGTTATATTTCCCCATGCACCCAAAGGTGTGGATAGGTCTCTGCCAAAGTTTCAGCACTGCTTTGTTCTCCATGCAAATCACCCCTATCGTCAATTATCTTAAAGCCATTTATAAACACAGTGGCCGTTTCAAAGCCACAAGGAGATAGGTGAAAATTACCACAGACAGCACAAAGATGTTCAAATACTAAACAAATCCAAATCTTCTCTTAAAAATCTATATTTACAGCCTTAGTAAAGCCCTGGGTACTGACACCACAGTGCATAAAAAAACCACAGAGTTAGGGAAAGGCACAGAGCAGTGCTTCTTTCTCCCCTACAAAAGCTTGTTTTATTTTTGTCAGCATAACCTGTAGTTTGCTGGGTTTCTGTGAGATCAAATATTTGATCAGTTTATGAAAGGGATAATATTATATGCTTGCCTGAGGGAACAGGGTCACTGGATTTCATGACCCCAGAGTTCATTCCAGTATTTGATTCCCATGAGAAAAGTACTAAATTACCATTTTCCTCTGGGAGAAGGAAAAACAAAATCAGAATATATCATAGTCCTCCTGCAGCTACTAACGAGATCTTCTGTAGCCTTTGACACCACCTCACGAAATAATGCAACACAAGCCATCTTATTAGCACTCAGTGGGCACCCAACCAATGGACTGAGCTTTCGGAGCAGCCACTCGTACGAGGAGCAGCTCAGTCTTACCTGCTGGAAACCTCTTCTATTGCTATGCTGCCGTTTTTATCTCCCTGCTGCTGCAGCTGATAAAAGTGAAGTCCCTTAATGTCTACCCAAACACCCTGCCATTAGCTGCAGTGGAGCTCGGGTCATGTCCTGGGGGTGGCATTGATCTTGCCCAGCTTTCGAGGCTGGCAGGGCAGAGATCTCACACTGAGCCAGTGCTTTATACTCCCTATGCTCTCAGTGACCAGACACAACCACAGTCAAACCAGGGCACTGCTCAGGCCAACAGCCACCTCATGATGAGCTGAGCTGCACTCCAGGAGCACCAATTTATCTGCATTGGCCTTAAAGGGCTTCTGGAGCATTAGCTCAGATGTAGATGTTTGCAGTCAGGTGAGATGAATGCTACCTCAGAACATAACCCACCCAGCATCATCACTCCAGTGTCACCAGCCTGGCTGTCTCAGTGGCCCTGAATTTTGATGTCAATCCCTCCTTGTCACTGTAAATCCCTCTGTATTTCACCTGACAGACTCAGCTTCTTCATCCTGTACCTGAGATTGTGCACTCACCCTCCTCTCTCTCTTCCATCCCTGCTCCTGTGTCTCTGGACATGCTTTCAAAATTGGATAGGTTTTTTTCAGACTCACTGGTGCACTCTCCCCAGTCATGTCCATGATCTGCCACAGGACAGTTCTCTCACCACCTAAGACAGAAGCAACACCTTCTGCCATCTCTTCCAACCTCCAGGTTTCTTCCAACAACTGAAACAACCACAAGTCTCTGGCTCTGCCTTGCCAGCTGAGTTACTATTGCTTCCTTACACTTCTGTTGCATTGTTAAAGAAGAAATTCTGCCATCAGCACAATAATCTGCTAGGAAATAAAACCACATGGAAGTCACCTGCAAGATGTGCTATTTTAGGTGGGACTGCTAATATAGATCAAGTTTTATTTTAAAAGTTCCTAGCAATACAATTTGGAAGGAAAAGCTTTACTCTGGGTTGCATCTGTGTTTATTAAGGAGTCTCTTAGAAATTCTGAATTTTGAATCTTCCCACCCTTGTATTTTAATGAAAAAACAACATAAGCATACACAATTCTCACTGTGTAGGAAGCCAACTCTATGCTCACAGTTCATGCATTTTGAGTGATATTCATGAAAATGAAAATCACTGTTTCACATTTTAAGAAAAGAGTAAAATTTGACAGTGAAGAAACACCCAAAGCACTTGAGAATCAGCTCAGGATCACTTCCTGATCCTGTTACAATTTTGTCTGCCCAATTCATTGAGATAAGTATCGTGCAGGCTTCTCTTACAAGCAAATCTTCCCAAAGCCCATTCTACTCTGGTAGCCAGTCCTTGAAGAATTTAACAGATTTCCATGAAGCTCTGGCATTTTCTCTCCCTCATGGTAGCAACATTGGTCCATCTGGGAACTTGAAGAAATCCTGCAGAAACACCTTAAAATATTGAAATACTGAAGTGACCTTGTTTTTTTAACATACCGTAATAGATGCTGTGTGTACATGACCCACATTGAAACTTAGCGTGTGGGCTTTTTTCTTTCTTCTTTTTTTTTTTTTAAACATTTGAGATTGCTATTGCTCCTGAGCAAAGTTAAATCATTAGAATATTTTAATTTTGTAATTAAAAAATACGTTAGCCAATCCCAAACTGGGAGTAA
Source organism: Rhipidura dahli (assembly GCA_013399225.1). Classification (NCBI taxonomy): domain Eukaryota; kingdom Metazoa; phylum Chordata; class Aves; order Passeriformes; family Rhipiduridae; genus Rhipidura; species Rhipidura dahli. The sequence continues at coordinate 2,300,166 of VXAC01004986.1, read as the reverse complement.
AATGACTGCATTTCATAAAGAAGAGTTCTGACAAGGGATAAAGCAATTTATTTGCACCTTCTTCCTTCACCCTGAAATTAAATCCTTCACAAAACATCAGCAAGATACTCAGTTTGTAGACACTAATAACCTTGGCAGTGTCCTTGCAGAGAAGAACAGCTGTTGAGTTGATGGGCACCATGTCCCAGTAGGGAAAAGCTACAGCCTTCCCCACTGTAAATGCTGTGGTTTTCTGCTCTTCAGGCACTCCTGCTTTGTGTCTTGCTTGCAAGACAGCCCTGAACAGAAGTATTGCCACCAACATTGCTAACTGTTAACCTGAAAAACTGCTCTGTTCTGGCATTTGTTTTGTCTTAAGTGTATTTAAATCCCGGCAAGCAACCCTGTGTTGCTTTCAAAAATTAAACAACAAAATGTGAGTTTTTCTGAGATTTTCAAGTGTTTAAATCCAGTTACCACCATTAGCATTGGCCAGAGCCCAGCTGAGCTGCAGCACCTCACTGCAGTCCCCCTTAGACCAACTTTCTCCTGCCCCCACTAAAAATATGCTGTGTTAAACCAACACACCAACTGTGCAATTAAATATGGTGAAAAAAAAGGAAGAAAACTCATTTCTCCTTGCCTAGGCACTGGACTAAGTGCGTTCACATGCTCACCTTCTGCAGCTCACCTGACTACTTGCTTCTAATTGTAACATCTTCTTGGCAAAGACTTTGATGGGTCTCCCATTCCTCAGCAGAAAAAAAGAATGCAACATCTTCCTCGGGCACACTGGGGAACCCACCAGCCTGCAACCTTTATGTGGGGTCTCTGAAATCCTTGTTCCTGCTGTGCTCTCCTAGACTGGTGTTTACAAGTGTGGGTAGGGACAGTAAAACAGCATCAACCTCAAAAGATCAAAGGCCGTTACTTTGAAAAACTGGTTTGGGCCTCTGATTTCCAGATTCCCTTTATCTGCTGTGGTGTGTGCTTGATGCTTTGTACTGTTAGCAAACTAAGCAATGCTGAGAAGAGGCATTTTGAAGGGCTTCTCACATCCTATCTATAACCATCCCCAAAGGGCAATCTTAGCTTGGTTTTCCTTTTAATCTTGCCGGAGAAGAAAGGCAGCTTGCACCTAGCAACATCTCACAGAAAGCCATATGGCTCAGGATGCCAGGGACTGTTCTTTTCCCCACACCTAAATGAGACTTTACCAGGTATATGACACACCAAGTTTGTCTACAACTCTGCTTCCAAATAAGAACACATTTTAGTAATTACACTGCCAATTAGATTTTTGGTATCTCACATGGTGCAAGGTCAGGCAGAAGACACTAGAAAAGACACAGGTTTAAATCCAGTTTTATAATCCCACTTCTAAGGCCTTCTGGAAGTTGGATTATTTTAGTAGAAACCTGAGAGGTAAAAGCAACAGTTCTGCTATTATTTATTACCTTGCATGAAGTGATTAATACAGCAGTTTATTGTCTCAGTTGCACTAAAGAAACATGTGCCAACCCTTCCAGCTGAGGAAAAAGCACCATGTTGCTTTGCAATTAAAAACAACATGGAAGACTGCCAAGGGTGAAAGGTGGAGAAATATCAAACCTCCCTCAAGCAAAAGGAATGAAAAAGTAGAGCTATGGCATAAAATCTCTTTCTGCTGTCTATATACCTTTGCTTCTGCTGCTTCTGAGTTTACAAGAGAGTTGTGGTGAGCTCACTGAGAGCCCAACTGACAATCATTAGAATTATAAAATCTTAAGGGATTATAATAGACCTTAAAGATCGCCTAGTCCCAAGCGTCCCTGACCTGGGCAGGGACACCTCCCACTAAACTAGGTTGCTCAAGGCCTTATCCAATGTGGCTTTGAACACTGGTAGGGTTGAGGAACCCACAGTCTCCCTGGGTGACCTGTTCCCAGTACCTCACCACCCTCACCGTGAAAATCAACCCAGGTATGGATCATGGCAATTGAGAAAAAAAGTGGAATCTCTTTTCTAAAGAGAGATCATTAAAGACTCATTAATATGAGACCTTACTAAGTCAACACATGCTCTTGTCTCTTACATAGTGCTATTTCATGTTGTAGAATATCCACTGACATCTCATTCCATCCATCTGCCACCAGCAGTGCTTGCTCCATCTATCCTACTCTTCTGCTCACAGTAACACAGATGGGCAGAGGTGGTGAGCAGCCATCCATGCTACACCGTAATTTTCCAGCTTTCTTTGTCTATAATGTTCTAAAAGCCAAGGTCTCTCCTGGCAGCCACTGGCTTGTCAGAGTGCCAGGACCACCAGCTACTGTCCAACAGGATGTTTCACAGAGTCCCTTCCTGTCTGCATCAGTTTGCATCATATCTTGTTGGCAATCTTGCATATTGATTTTGTGCTGAGTGTCTACACATCCAGCACAACTCTGGCCTGTGACTTATGTGCCATTCTCAGGCTACCCCACACTATATGAACAATAAAAATCTGTGTGAGAGCTTTAAATCTGATAGCCAACATGCACAAGCTATCTTCTTTAGCTTTAAGTTTAAGCCATGCTAGAACCAACATCAGTGGGACTCATCAGCTGTTACAAACACCCATAACCCTTATTCACCACAGCCTTCCCGGAGATACAGAGGCCATTCACAGCAGCAGTCTACTGAAGCCCTCTGCAGCTTTTCCTTCTTCTATGCTGGTGCACAGAAAAATTAGAGAGACTGGTTTAATAAAAATACATGCACTGTAACAGAACATGTTTTTACATCGATATAGGAACTCAGCAGGAAATAACAAAACACTAAACAAAAAAGAGAGCTTTTAACTGTGACAGCTTTCAAATCTGATTGCATAGCTCTCTCTCAAGTCTAGAGGTGGACCTCTCATGGAGTAGGTAAAAACTTCCATGCTTCAGTACCATAAAGCTCTTGTTTCTTCAGCCCTCTAGGAAACCCTTTTAAACACCCAGCATCTTTGCATCTAGAAGAGCTGTGCTTGGTGCAGGAAAAATCCATTCCCATCCTGTCCTCAGCTCTGACACATTGAATTTTGCAAGTGTCTTGGGGTGATGTTATGATAATACTGTATTCCCTTATCTTCTGCTTATTGCCTAGCAATGGGTCTCCCAGCTTTAAGCTGGTTCTGGGGAGGAAGCTGAGTGGATTCTTCAGTGTGGTTTGTGTTCCAGGACTCACACACACTCCCCTGTGTTCTCACTGCCGCAGAGCCGAGGGAGCACCTGCCTGGTTTTAGCCAGCCTGTTAGCTGAGGCAAGAAATCTTCCCATACCAGCACACTGAAATCCTCCAGTAGCTGCGTCTTCCTCCTCTGGAGCTGTTGGGCCCAGCTGTGATCCAAGGGCCATCATGGACCGGCAGGGAGGCTGCGGGGACGCCGCATCCTGGCCTTGGACCTCAGGAGGGGCAGAGCCAGCTACAGAGGGAACTCCAAAACCACCAGCTTTCTCTGCATTGAGGAGGTTTATTATCTGACATTACTCATTTTTCCTGTGCCCTGTGCTGGCACTCTGCTTGTTAAATAAATTGGATTTTTCACTTTCATCCAAGAAATTCCTTTCATATTGGTGGGGGAGGGAGGGCTGAAACCTGTCTTCTGTGGTGGAGATGTCCCTTCCAGGGCGTTTCCCCCTAAACTTGTCTCAAACCAACACAGTAGGGAAGGAGGAGGATTTCCCAGCTACCTGGGTGATATTAGAAGTATGTCACGTGGAAGATTAATTTCTGGGTAGAAAGCAGAAGAACTTTCTTTTGCTGGACATGGATTTTTTTTTTTCTGTTTAAGCAGAAGATGTCACAAGGTGAGATGGTGAATTGTGTATCTCAGTTATCACAACCACATACTTTCTATACAAATCATACACAAACATATTTTATGTTTCGAGATCATATTTACACAGAAAGGCCACTCTTCTCTGAAATCTAGGACTGATTTACATAATATACCCTCTTAAAGTCCCTTTTTTGTTAAATTTCTGTTAACAAAGGAATGTTGCAGGCACAGGTTTAAGCTCGGTACATTCTGCTGTGCTCCCCCTAAAAGACTGCAGCAGAACACTCATAAAATAGAGTTTAAGAGCTACATGGTGCTTCTTTCTAATCAGGAGTCAATGTGGAGAGAGAACCTGTGGATCATGGATAATTCACTGCTCATTTGCCCCTGTAAAGGCCAGGAAAAAAATAAAAGGGGCTGGTGACAATCCTGCAGCAAAGGCAGCTGCAGAGCAGGGCTTTGGAAGCCACCTCAAAGGATGCCCAAAGGTGCTCAGCTCCCACTGCACCCAGCTGCTCCTGGAATTCAGTGGTGCTCGGGTATTGCAGCACAAACCTTGGCACCTTGTCCTCTGCTCTTACTTCTTCCACATATGTTGTCTTCTAAAAGGCATTTTAAGACCAAAGGATGAGCCAAAAACCAGGGGGAGGCTTTTGATCATTCCCAGCATGGAAGGTCTTATGTGGCATTCCCAGTTTCTGCAATAGCAGGAAATATAGCAGTGCTGTTGCCACTGTATCTCTTTATCTAAAGAAACATTTGCTCAGAATTCAAATGAGAGAATTTACATAGACTGGGTTTTCTTTAATGTTTCACTTCCTCCTGTCATCTCTTTAAAGCTTTAAGGGAATCCCTCCTTGAAACAGTCTTCTATAGGACACAATTCTTTTCTGAACTCATAATGTATCATAACATGGTATATTAAAGTGGCTAAAATCTGGAAAAGTTATAAAAGAAATTGGTGCTGAAGTTGATCAGGACTATAATCTACACTCACTAGACAATAATTTATGAACTACAAAAGCTACTCAATCTTCCCTGTTTCTCATTTATTCCCAACAGACAGTCCACACAACAAGATTAACATAAAATCCAGGCAACATCAGAAAGCTATAACTCCTCACAATAAATCAGCCACTTCCCCTTCATTAGGCTTTGCACAGTCCACGGCATTTCCTTTCTGGAAAAATCATGACTAGTTACTGTCTGCCTTCAGAAACAAAACTATCAGTAACATTTCCACAGGGATCATATGAAATGGATTTCTAATAACATGCAGGTTAAAAGGTTTTCTTTTTCTCCCCTTTCTGCATCCAGCATTTAAATTTTATGGTCCCAATGACACTATGAAAGGCACATGTGCTTAGTAACAAAACTTGTAAAGAAGTATGTCTTAAAACATACAACTGCATGTTTAAATATAGAACAGACATGAACTCGGACACTCACTTAGCACAGAGGAACAGGTTCTATTTATTCCCCCAGCAGCCAGCCTTAGAATAGGAATAACTGACGCAGCAGATAAAGGCTCTTATCCTGGGCTGGTTCTATGTGGCACTTCATCAGGTCGCTTAAAGGCACTTTGCTAAAGCAGAGATGTATTGTTATCCCTATTTTACAGAAAAGGAAAAGCTTCCCAAGGTTAGAGAAGGTCAGAAACACCTATCTGCAACCACTGCCTACATACCTTAACTACTGTGCTTTGTCCATTAAGCCACACTCCAAGAGCTTCACAGACTGAGTATTTATGTAAACATTCAACTTGGTTTCTCAAGAAACCTAAGTGCACTCACATTATTTCATCTCCTAAGTTGAATTGAATTAAGCCAACCTCTAATGTGCCCAAGTGCACAACACTGATGGCCCCGATTTCTCTGTCTCTGGAAATGCACAGAGTGGTAGCATTACTTCTGCATACATTTGGAGGGATGGCCCTGATGCATCTCAATTAAATAGGAAGACCAAGAAATATTTCAAGTCCTGACAATCCAAATTTAGGTAACGCTTGCTAAATCTCAAGGTGGAAGACACAAGAGAGAGATCCCTGAGTTCATACATTCACATCAGCTCAGAGCCTTCTCTTGGAGGAATGGCACAAAACATCATGACTTAAGTTAGGGTGACATATACAGCTGGCCAGTCCCCACAGATGAAACATCCTGTATTTCCCTGTGAGGGAGGTGACACCCAGAAGATATCATCCTATCTGTACCATATCTCCCCCCATACCTCCATCACCACAAAACCTGGTTTGCAGATAACATTGTCCTCTGTCACATGAATTTTGGCCAAACCAGCTGCAAATGGAGCCCCTTCTGACCTCCAAAGACAAAGAGAAGCCTCAAAGCATGACTGATTAGAAGAATCCAGATTAAATGCTCTTTTTAGTGACTGTTTTCTTTGCTTACTTTTACTGCCCCCCCTGCTTCTCTAGCAGGGCACCATCCTGGCAGAGCAAGCTCAGTCCAAACATCAGAAGGCTTCAGAGTTTTGCAGCTGCCTCTTTGCTTGACCCTCCTGTGCCTCTGTTTGGTGTCTAGTTTTACATGGAAAAGGCTGAAGACTTCATTTTTATAAAGCGCTTGAACAGTCTATTTGATATAAACCTCATTCTTCAGAGGTGTCAAATACCTTGGCTCCCACCAAGCTCAAATACAGCATTTCTCTGAGTGCCTGGGCAGCAGGGCTGGCACGGCCAGGGAGCCAGGCTGTCCCATGGAACACAGCTGCGGGCAGGCAGGGCACACTGCTTGTCCCATAAGTCTAACTGCAGTCCTGGGAGGCATGTAAAAACTAGCTATATAGTTTTTTTCGATGAGGCAACTCAGACCTATACAATCAGTGTCTGGCTGGAAGTGACAGACGGAGTGAAAATGCCGAAACATTCATTCCAGACTGTTGTCCAAGGGTAAGTGCAGCGCTTATTTACAACCCTCTGTTTCACAGCTCAGCCACTGAGGTTAGCCTCAAAACTTCTCACAGTTATCACTTGGAGGTCAGCCTTGGTTTTCTAGGGGGTTTTATTCCAAAATACAGTAGAGAAACAAATGGAACTAATAAGCAACAGCTTTCACGGAGGAAGAAAGTGAGAACCACTTGCGCCAGACATTCCTGCCCAGGCTGCCCTGCCTGGTTCGCTTGTGACAGCGTGGAAACAAAATATGTAACTGCATTCCCCACAAATTCACATCTCCCATTGAAAAAACTCACACTGACAGCACCAGAGCACTCAGAGGAAGTGGCTGCAATGCTAGCATTTGCCAGCAATCATTCCACAAATAATGGAGCTACTGTTCCCATTTGCAGTCGGAAGAAGCACATGGCACAGGAGCACCTACGCTGAAAGAGGCTGCACTTACAAAGGCAGATCCAAGAGTGCTGTACTGGGAAGTAGTGAGGAAATAGGCCACTCTCCAGAGATCAGATTCTATTTTCATGGCTAATTTTATGATTACAGAAAGGTATTTAAGCTACCACACCCAGCGATAACTAAGGTTTACAAGGTTTAACGAGGTCAGAGAGGATTTGTCTCATGAATTTTTACATCCTGCAAACAACTCCACTGTTCTGAAAACACCTGCATAACTGTCATGGTAGTGAACCAAACAACAGTATTTCTTCTCCTCTACAAAACAGTTTCTGATGTACCCCATTTCATCCAAGAGCCAGAACACTTTTTCAAAAGCAAAATCACTGCATCTTGACAAAACAGGAGAATGAGAGGAAACACCTTGTGCGATCACCCTCAGCAGACAGTGGCTGGGAGAAGTGGAACAACCTCTTCCCATCACACACAAGGAATTCCAAGTTGAAACCCATTCCATGGAGAAGGCTGAGTGAGAGCAGACGGTCAGAACTCGCAGCAGAAAAACAGTTTGCAATCTCGATTAGAAAGTTGCTGTTATGATACCATAATACACTTTTTAAGCAGCTCATTACCAATTTATTAAACATTAGGGTTTCTTTGAGGCTGCTGGAGATTATTGTTTAAACTTCTATTTAAAAGTGTTCAGACTCACAGCATGGATAATTCATTCTTACAGCAATATAGATACACATATGGGGGGTGTAGAGATGTATTACAGTTCTTTTATAAAAAGTGGTTTTGCATGCAAAGTAAGTGTGCTTTTTCACATCTGGACTGTAAACTAGATAAATTAACTTCCAAATAACAAATCATAACTTAGTGAAGCATTAAGTGGTACTTCTAAATAAATATAAATATTATTTTGACATTTGGATACCTTATACAACAATAAATAAAGCCATTAATACAGACAAGTAGGCAAGTCTCCATGTTCCAGGAGATGCCAGGCCATCACCTTTTGAAAGGGTTGTTTGGCTTTAGAGAGAGGTAACAACCTCATTAAAGCCTTTAGTCTGTCTGGAGATTTTCTCATTTGTTCAGGCTGAGATATCTTGCCTTTTTTTTTTTTTTTTTTTTTTTTTTTTTTTTTTTTTTTTTTNTTTTTTTTTTTTTTTTGTCCCTAAGGATTAACAAACAGAAGAGGAGCAGTGCTTCCTTGTCCAAGTTCTTATTTTTAATCATAAAAATAAATATTAATTAGAACACAAACCAAGAGCAGTCCTGCTAAAGTGGAATTTTTTTTTTTTTCAGAGGCTGGATAACCATGGAGCAGAAGGTTGCAGTTAATTGACTGATACACCAGGAATCTTTGTCAAAGAGTGGTCAGTTTGAACTTTGGACTCAGTAATGAGCTCTCCAGTTCTGTCTTTGACAGAATGAACCACAGCGGTGCTGCATGACTCCAGCTACCTTCATTGTATAATTACAAGTCTGTTCTTTACTATTTTTCCCCAGCTTAAATACCACTTTTTCAAAGTGATGCTAAGGGGAAAAATAAATGGAACCAATTTTAATGAACTCATGCAAATATAAGCCTGGTGAAATGAAATCACAGACCTAAGCAGAATACTGCATTGAACACATTTGTATGTTTTATGCTAAGCTCATCTAAATTTGAGTAATTGGACCTAATTTGGCAATCTGCACAATCCGTTTGCAAACTTCCACCACTGAATTTTAAGTATGAGCCTGGAAAATCATTAACATTTTTATTTATCATGGTGGCCTCAATCCAGCACAGTACAAAATCTATATTTGAGTGTTTTGAATGAGGTCTTAGCACATGCACAGCATCCAAGAGTTATTGGGAACTCTAATTTCAGAGAAAAGTCACTGATATGTTCAGACCACATAATTTTGATCTTAAATCAATCTCAAATCTCTGAAGCTTGAGATTGGGAGCCTTCTTCCAAAAAATACACTATCTTTATTCCTCCTCCATGCCACACTATCTGAATAACATTCCCCAGATCATAAAAGTTGCTCTATTGCTTTTCATCTCCACCCTTTCCTCTTCCCCAAGAAATCCACTTACCTGCTGTTTCCCCCCTCATGCAGATGTTCACCCAGTCCTTTTCCTTTCAGTATGCACCTGGTCTTCACTGAGCAGTACATGAACTTGATGTGCTTGCCATGCTCCAGGAGCATGGTGATAACACCAATCTAGTTTATTAAAGGCCGGTTCTCCCATACCCTTCCCAGTATGTGTTTTGGCTGCAATGAGGGTTATTTTTCATTTGTGTCTCGTCTTTGTTCAACAAAAAATGTAATAGATCTTTACTTATAAAAATGTTCTTGCTCCAGATACTTTAAAAGACTTAATAGGAAAGAAAATTGTTTCCCATTTAACTGTATTCATTACTTTTNGCTTTTTTAATTTCTTTTTTTTTTTTTTTTTTCTGAAGGCATGTCCATAAAGAGAAGGCAAACCACATTCTTCCATGTGAAACTGCCAGTCTGAATTTAGACCAAAGTCTGATCCATTGCAATGGGAAGATTCACAGCATCCCAGCAAATTACTCATATCAGGGGGGTAAGCAGCCTGCACTGGAACCATGAACCCTGTCCACACAATCAGAACACCACCACTTAATTATGGTTGTGTGTCAGTAAAGCCATTTTAAATCACAGGCACAGCCAAGATCTATTAAGGCAGAACTGCGGTAGATCACATGCAAGTTTAGTTTCTCTCCATGTGTCCTCAGGAAATGTGTTAATTGCTCAAAACTCTAACACAGATTTTCAATACGTCTGCAAGATGCAACAACACACTCTGAGGGGAAAATCTGGTTCTTTTCTGAGCATAACTGAGGGTTATTCAGTACATTCAGCACCATGGCTTTACCCCTTCTCAAGTCTCCTTCTACTATCCACCATTTTTCTCCCACTGGCTGGACTGGATCCTGGGTACCCACCCATCACTTATGTGGAAGGATGCAGCTCACACACTTGGCCACAAAGCTCGACTGCCCTTGGGACTCCACATGGGGAATTCTGTACCAGGACAGGGTGGTGGAGGACAGGGGTTAACTTTGTGCCATGATGAGCAAAATCTGCAGCCCAGCATTTTGAATTCCAACACATCCTGCCTCCTCCATCTCTATCTCAAATCAGTTCCTTATGCACCAGATCACAAATTGCTGCCACAAATTAGATTCCATATTTTTGTAGGCCATTTAAGAACTATGACTTGAAGCAATGTGATTTAGGCAAGAACTCAGAGGAGCCATTCCTTGAGAATTTCCCCAAATCAGAACTGCTTTGCACAGGATTCATTTTGATCCCGGGACTTTCACAGTGTAGTCACAGTACAAAGACCTGCCTTCTTTTTTACCACTGTCATGATATTGCTGTAGTCAAATTCTCTCCAATTAATTTGAGTAGTAAAAATCAGACCTTTTATTTTGCATCAGGAGAAAAATTTAAAACTTATTCAGCTCTGACACATTTAATGCAAATTGCTGCTTGGTTGGAGAGAAGGCTCGGGTGGAGAAAAACTCATGCCAAACACAGGTCATGCACAACAGCATCCCACAGAGCTAAGTCTCTTTGTAAGGCACAAACTCACCAACCAAACCATGCTTTATGTTGAAGACATGCTACTCATTTGACCAGGAAGTAGCGGGCCCTCACTAGATGGGTGAAGAAGAAATCACCAGACAACGCCAAATCCAAGAGTATATCTTCTTTTAGAAGCCTTTCCCTGTGACTGCATGACAAGCAAAGTTCCTACACCTCGACAACTCATTCAGCCCAGCCTGTCGCCTTGCAGAGAAAGAGCTGTGGTGGTATTAAACTGGTTTGGAATGGAAGACATCACCAGACCTGAAGTTTCAAAATGCACCTGAGTAACAGTGCTCTTTTCACTGCTGAAAAAGAGAACTGAGAAGAACTAATGGGGTTTAAAGGAAATAGGAATCACTAAAAGATAATTGGGCAAAACCATTTTTAAAGTCATGACAAACACTGTCACATCCGAGGGAAGTGAATTTCACCAGTTGGCATAAACTTAAACCAAGTATGTTGCACTCCCTTCAGCGTAGGCTTGTGCTTATCAAGCTCTGAAGTCTGATCCTTAAATCTGATCTAAAATGCTGAGACACTCTTCCCTGACAACAAGGGCTCAGTCAGGTGTCTTTATTAATCACAGCTAACAAATATTTTAATTCTGGGACCTTCAGGAGGAAGGGGTGGAGTGGGGCTCTGTGCCTTGTTCCATACGAGGAGATGACAACTGAGATCTGCAGTGCCTGATTAATATTTTATGCTGAGATCCACTGGGTATGCGGTGTAATTCTGGTGGCTTGTTTTGCTCTACGTTCGCTGCATCTCCGATGTTATTTGCAACAGCTTAGTGGAAAAACAACGAAAAGATGTTTCATTCCCGCAGGACAGCACTGGCTGACCTCTCTCACTGCTTCATGTAATTCAGAGGGAGCAACCACTAAACAGGAACTGAAAGTGCTTTGCAACTTTTAAGAGGGAATAAGTGGGACCACAGATTTACATATAGATAGCATTTTAGAGAAGAATGATGTTGATTTCTCCTGCCTTGCATTTATCTACCAGATTATCCTAACTCAGTGGCCAGAGGATGAGCCTGCAACAGGGCAGTGCTGAATACACGTCTCTGTGTCATCACCAACAGGTCACTGCACTGGCATTAAAATAACATTAAAACATAGTGTGGTCAATGAAAAGAGACAGTGAAAGCAAAATGCATAACCTCCAGAACAATTCTACAGCTTACCTTACTAAGACTTTTCGGAGGCCTCTGATCTGAATTTTTAGGGAAAAGAGGGCTACTATAAGTTAAAATCTCACATTCTGAGGACAGGCACAGTGGGGTTTGACCCATGCTCAGGAAATCACTGCATCCCAGAGGCCCCAAAGCAGTCCAGATACCACCAACATTGGCAGACAGCAGACCTACTACCTTCAGGGGGTGCAGTAGTAAAGACAGCTGTTCTGAATCAACATCATCTTAACACATCTCAGACAGCTTTCTGGTTTCATTGCAATATATGGATGGGTGATTTTTTATTTTATTTCCTTGCTATTCAAAGTTCTTTAATAGCATATAACTCACACCCTCCCATTCTCTTAGGAATAAGAGTGATGTTTGCAGTGAACTCTGTTGTAAGAAGGTATGTGTCAGGGAAAGACTGGGATATTTCTAGATCTTCAGTCTCTTTATGCAGCTTAATGCTAATGAAAGGAAACCATTTTTTGCACACAGTGAAAGGGAACAGATGGTGTCACAGTTCTGCTGTGGAATTTAAGCAGAGTGACAACCTATACATCAGATCATCATCATGGGTGAAACTCTTTTAGGCAGTTGCATGGAGGGTTTGTTTGTTTTCTTATTTACTTATTACTATCCAAAAATCTTGAAAAGCTTTTTCTTTCCTTTTTTTCTTTTTTTAATTGCAACCTAAGAAAATAGTATGATAACCTCACCATCCTACGTAATGCCAGAAGACACATGGAGACCAGTGTTATCAAATACACTGTGAAGGGACAGCTGAAACACAGCACCTTGTTTTGCAAACTGGCTTTCCAATCATGTATCCATCCAGACACCAGTCGCTGGCGAGGAAACCAATGAGGGCTTAAATGTGACGCCATCAAGTTGAAAATCACTGCTCTGTCTGAAATCTGGCCCTAGCTTTAATTATGCCTGCAAGGCAGATGACAGGGGAAAAGAGATTATTTTTTTCATTTTTAATAATTTTATATTTTACACTTTTGGTTTGCAATATTCTATGTGCACTTCACCTCATTGTTTCCTTTCTGGGTTCACCAGCTTTCATCTTGGAGAAAAACAAAGGCAAACAAAAAGCAGACAAAAATCATAGTAAGAAATTTACCCAGGAACTGGAAAACTAAAACTGCCTTTCTAGCCAGTGATTTGTTGCTGCTGCTGTTTTTAAATGGATAGTTGAATATTTTTGACCCTGCTGATAACTGAGTCAGGCTTATGTTTTCATGTGCTGATCCCAGCAGGGGCATCTGAATCCCCACAAAGCGTCCTGCTCTAGTGAGACAGTACATAGGCAACCTGAAGTTCCACAGTTTTTACTCTTAATTTCTGACGATTCCTTTCAGCTTATTTCAACTGCCTGCATGAGTATTTTAGAGTGCATACCACTAAAAGCAACAGATGACATGCTCATCCACTCCATAATTCACATTGACAATAGCCAATCTCTGCTCAGCCCATATCCCACAAGAAAAGGGATTAATCAGGCAGTGACATCCTGAACAACAAAGCTCGGGCTGCTGGGTTAGGGTTTAGATCCCTCCAGGAATGGCCCTGACCCACTCCACTCTCTCTGAAACTCTGGAAAATATTTGCACGGTGACACCCCCATATTCCCACAGCGATGAATGATGTGTGTTCAAAGCTACCCGGCTGCAAGCCTAATTATAGTTTTTACAATGAGATAGAGAAAATCAGGTTTTACATACAGCCCGTACTGGCACATTGCAATTTGCAACATGCTCAGTTCAGGCTGTGAAGCTGAATTTATGTATTCAGGTATGAGTTTGCATGGATGAGGCACTGAGACTCAGGGAAAGCAGAGCAATACAAGCACCAATACAAGAACTAAGTACTCTGGTCTCCAGTGGGTGAGTGTGCTCAAGGTACTGTGCTCCCCCATGTCTGTAAAACAGCACAGCCTGAAACTAAGGTCTGATATAAAAGAGATTCTCCACTCTCAGTGCAGGCAAAGAGCAGCTTAAAATCACCCCCACATAGCCAGGATCTCTATCTATATGTATTTGTGGGGATAAAATAGCACTTCCTCAAGCAAAAGGCAATGCAAGGGCTCTCTCAGACCTAGCACCTCCCATAATACAGAAGCCATTAATCCCCCTACAGCAAACCAGCCTTGACCCCAAATGTGGCAATACTTAAAAGAAGGACTGCACATAGATACATTTGGGGTGGAAGCACTTGAAATGGGTAAAAGTGGGGAAATATTCACAGTGAGTGAATTCTAAACTCATTCACGTAAGATGTAACCTGCTGATTAACAGGTCTTGCAGGGAGGGACAACACCTTCTAATGCTTCCTTCGAGGAGAAGTGAAACTCTCGGGTTTTAAGGCATTTACAGGGCATTTCTCAAATGTGTCAGGTAAAATCACTCCTGTGCTCCAAAGCATCCAGGCTCTTGCTGCAGAAACACCACAGCTATTACACAGCAAGTGTGAAGTGAAGAAGCAGAAAGAGATTGTCAGTAAATAGGGTTAATCCCTGCAGGTAATACCCTTTCCGTTAAATTGTGCAGCATTTTCCAGTCTGCAGATTCACAATCCCATTTAACATCTCACGCTGCAAGCAGACACATCGGAG